>WOXC01004836.1:0-135021 GCA_011680675.1 Gymnobelideus leadbeateri | reverse complement strand
AATCCCAGGTCCTTTGCCCTGTGGAATATCATATTCAATGCCCTTCAATCCCTCAGTGTAGAAGCTGCCAGGTCCTGTGCTTTCCTGATTGTGTTTCCACAATATTGAAATTGTTTCTTCCTGTCTGCTTGGAGTATTTTCTCCTTGATCTGGGGATTCTGGAACCTGGCTATAATATTCCTGGGAGTGCTCGCTTCGGCAGCACATATACTAAAATTGGAATGATACAGAGAAGATTAGCATGGCCCCTGCGCAAGGATGACACGCAAATTCGTGAAGCGTTCCATATTTTTGTGGATCAATGGAATAGATTAGGTGCAGGAGACCCAGCAGTTAATGAATATAGTAATCTATTGTTCAATAAATCCAAAGACCCCAGTTTTTGGGACAAGAATGCACTATTTGACAAAAACTGCTGGGAAAACTGGAATACAGTATGGCAGAAAGTGGGCATAGATCACTATCTAACACCATATACCAAAATCAAGTCTAAATGGGTGCATGATCTAGGTGTAAAGGATGATACTGTAAGCAATTTGGGAAAGCAAGGAATAGTTTACCTGACAGATCTGTGGAGAGGGGAAGATTTTAGGACCAAACAAGAATTAGAGAGCATTATAAAATGCAAAATGGATAATTTTGATTACATTAAATTGAAAAGCTTCTGTACAAACAAAGCCAATGTAACCAAGATCAAGAGGGAGGTGGGAAATTGGGAAAGAATTTTTACAACTTATGTCTCTGATAAAGGACTCATTTCTAAAATTTATAGAGAATTGAGTCAAATCTATATGAATACAAGTCATTCCCCAATTGATAAATGGTCAAAGGATATGAACAGGAAGTTTTCAGAGGAAGAAATTAAAGATATCTATAAGCATATGAAGAAATGCTCTAAATCACTATTAATTAGAGAAATGCAAATCAAAACAACTCTGAGATACCACATCTCTCCAGTCAGATTGGCTAATATGACAAAACAAGAAAGTGACAAATGTTGGAGAGGATGTGGACAAATTGGAACACTAATACATTGCTGGTGGAGTTGTGAACTTATATAATATTCCTGGGAGTTTTTTTTTTGGGATCTTTTTCAGGAGGTGATCTGTGGATTCTTTAAACCTCTGTTTCCCCCTCTGGGTCTAAAACATCCGGGCAATTTTCCTTGAGAATTTCTTTTTTATTAATAATAGTATTTATATATATTTGAAACATTTAATCTTAAGACCTTGAATTTCAGATCCATTTCCTTCCTCCCTTGTCACCCATTCCCTCTGGGGAGATAAGTAATTCAGTATATGTTGTACATGTCTAGCTATGCAAAACATTATCATAGTAGATATATTGTACATGGCTGCTTATAATTCCCTCCCACTCATCCCACCCCCCACCTGGTCCATTCCCTACATGATCCTGTCCCTCTTCTATAGTGGGTACTTCCAACCTCCCCTCACCCCAAGGATGCCCTCCCATCCATCATCCCTCCTCTCATCCCCCTTCCCCCTATCCTGCTGCAGGTTGAGATATCCCATTTAGTATGTATGTCATTTTCTCCCTGAACCAAATTCAATGTGAATGTGGTTTTGCCTTTTTAGCCTTCCTTATTCTCCCCCTCCTTTGCAACCACTTCCCCTACATGAGATAGTTTACCCTACCATGTCTCTCCCCATCTCCTCTTGCCACTTTCCTCTCTCACCTCATAATTTCATCCCTTGAGTATTCTCCCTTCCCAACAAATTCAACCTATGCCCTCTATCCATATATAACTGTAACCATATACACACACATTCACATATGTATTCATATGACCACACCCCCTTCTTCCATTATTTTCATAGTGAGAAAGATATCATCAGTCACAGTTATTGCTTTTCCATATAGGAATGTAAATAGTTCAACTTTGATAAGTTCCTTTTGATTTCTTTTCCCTGATTACCTTCTCAGGCATCTCTTACTTCTTGTGTCTGGATGTCAAATTTTCTATTCAACTCTGGTTTTTTCCTCAAGAATGCTTGAAAGTCCTCTATTCCACTGAATGACCATATTTTCCCCTGAAACAAAATACTCAGTTTTGCTGGGTAGGTGACCCTTGGGTTCATTCCCAGTTCTTTTGCCCTCTGGAATATCATATTCCATGCCCTTCTATCCCTCAGTGTAGAAGCTGCCAGGTCCTGGGCTATTCTGATTGTGTTTCCACAATATTGAAATTGTTTCTTCCTGGCTGCTTGTAGTATTTTCTCCTTGATCTGGGGATTCTGGAACCTGGCTATGATATTTCTGGGAGTTTTCTTTTTGGGATCTTTTTCAGGAGGTGATCGGTGGATTCTTTCAACCTCTATTTTGCCCTCTGGATCTAAAACATCAGGGCAGTTTTCCTTGAGAATTTCTTGAAGGGTGATTTCTAGGTTCTTTCCTTGATCATGGCTTT
Organism: Gymnobelideus leadbeateri; assembly: GCA_011680675.1. NCBI lineage: Eukaryota > Metazoa > Chordata > Mammalia > Diprotodontia > Petauridae > Gymnobelideus > Gymnobelideus leadbeateri. The sequence continues at coordinate 132,593 of WOXC01004836.1, read as the reverse complement.
CAGGTAGTCCAATAATTTTTAAATTGTCTCTCCTGGATCTATTCTCCAGGTCAGTGGTTTTTCCCATGAGATATTTCACATTGCCTTCTAATCTTTCGTTTGTTTGGATCTGCTTAACAGCATCTTGATTTCTCATAAAGTCATTAGCTTCCATTTGCTCCAGTCTAACTCTGAAGGAATGAATCTCCTCAGTGAACTTTGAGATTCTTTTTCCATCTGGCAAATTCGACTTTTTAAGGCATTCTTCTCCTCATTGCCCTTTTGGGCCTCCTTTGCCATTTGAGTTAGTCTATTTTTTAAGGTGTTGTTTTCTCAGTCAGGCTGTTGACCCTCATTTCATACTTTTCCTGCATCCTTCTCATTTCTCTTTCCAATTTTTCCTCCACTTCTCTTATTTGATTTTTAAAGTCCTTCTTAAGGTCCTCTCTATGGCCTGCAACCCGCTCATGGTTTCCCCTGGGGCTTTTGGAGCAGGACTTCTGACCTCACAGTCCTTTTCCTGCTCTATGCCCCCAAAATAGGAGTCTAGGGTTGCATTTTTCTGTTTCCTTTGCCTTGGCATGTTGCCACTTAATTGCTTGACTTTGGGCTTGTTGCCACACTATGGCTTTAAGGCCAGATAGAGGAATTTTCGTCCCGAACGTGTGGGGGCAACTTCCGTTTCTGGCAAGCTATAAACCCACCCACCACTTCCACCCTAGATCACAATCCAGATCCAGGGAGGTTAAAGCAAGAGCGATTACCCCCCAAGACTGATTGCTGGATCTCCCTACGATTTGGAGGCCGGGAGCTGGAGCCGCCTCTGAAAACTGCAAAATAGTGTGTCTCCTCAGCGGCTTCTAGCCCCCAGGGGAGGGAGCCGACGCATTCCCTAAATACCAGTCCCAAAGTCCATAGGACACCAACCTCTTACTTTGTCCTAGGCATGTCTATGTTGATAATTCTGGAGTCGCCACAGCTCCTGGTGTTCTGGGGTTCCTCCAGCCAGCTGCTGGCCCTGCCGCCCTGGGGCTAAAACCTTGGCTCACGTGGACCTGGGCCCGGCTCGGCTCCTGCGCTCTGCGCGCTGCCGGCTCCCAGACCACTGCGCTGGTCCTTCCTGCAGGGTGCTGGGCTGTCCTCAGCGGGAGGTTAGCTTCTCTGTGTCGTTCTGTGGGTGCTGGGGCTCCAGAAGATTTTCAGAGTCCTTTTTTACATAGTTTGTGGAGAATCTGGGGGCAGAGAGGCTTGGACGAGCTGTTTCTACTCCGCCATCTTGGCTCCGCTGAGAATTTCTTGAAGGATGATTTCTAGGTTCTTTCTTTGATCATGGCTTTCAGGTAGTCCAATAATTTTTAAATTATCTCTCCTGGATCTATTTTCCAGGTCAGTGGTTTTTCCCACGAGATATTTCACATTGCCTTCTATTCTTTCATTTGTTTGGATCTCTTTAACAGCATCTTCATTTCTCATAAAGTCACTAGCTTCCATTTGCTCCAGTCTAATTCTGAAGGAATGAATCTCCTTAGTGAGCTTTTGAGATTCTTTTTACCATCTGGTAAATTCGGCTTTTTAAGGCATTCTTCTCCTCATTGTCTTTTTGAGCCTCTTTTGCCACTTGAGTTAGTCTATTTTCTAATATGTTATTTTCCTCAGTCAGGCTGTTGACTCTCATTTTATACTTTTCCTGCATCCTTCTCATTTCTCTTTCCAATTTTTCCTCCACTTCTCTTTGGTTTTTAAAAATCCTTCTTTAGGTCCTCTATGGCCTGTAACCTGCTTGTATTTTCATTTGGGGCTTTTTGTGCAGGATTTCTGACCTCCCAGTCCTCCTCCTGTTCCATTCTTTGATTTTCTTTGCCCCCCAAAATAGGAGTCTAATGTTGAATTTTTCTGTTTATTTTGTTTCCTTTGCCTAGGCATGTTGCCACTTAATTACTTGGCTTTTGGGCTTGTTGCCACAGTAGGACTCTGCCACCAGCCAGGGGAGCTTTCATCCCAAATGTTGGGGTCTTCTCAACTTCCAGAGGTATTAGTTGGGTACCCTCCCTGGAGCCCCCACACACTCTGGCAACCTGGACACACCCCAAAACCTCCACCCCAGACTGCAATCCAGATCCAGGGAGGTTAAAGCAAGCGCAATCATCCCCCAGACTGATTGCTGGATCCCCCTACAGTTTGCAGGCCAGCAGCTGAAGCTGCAACTGAAGCTGCAAAATGGAGGCTGTGCCACATCTCCTCAGCTGCTTCTAGACCCCAGGGGAAGAAGCTGACCTGCCCCCAAATACTTGTCCCAAAGTCCACAGGGCACTAACCTCTCACTTTTTCCTAGGCATCTATGTGTTGGTAATTCTGGAAAAGCCACAACTGCTGGTGTTCTGGGGTCCCTCCAGCCAGATGCTGGCCTGGCCACCCTGGGGCTAAAACCTCTGACTTATGTGGTCCTGGGCTTGGCTCCCAAAGTGCTCCTCTGGCTGCTTCCTGCCAGGCTGCCAGGCTGTCCTCAGTGGGAGGTTAGCTTCTCTGTGCTGTTCTGTGGGTTCTGGAGCTCCAGAGGTTGTTCAGAGTCCCCTTTTACATAATTTTTTTAAAAAAGCAATTGGCGTTAAGTAACTTGCTCAAGGTTACACGGCTAGTCATTATTTATGCGTGGGTGCTCATTTTCTGAGGCCGGATCTGATCTCGGGTCATCCCAACTCCGAGGCCAGCGCTCTTACTCACTGCGCCACCTAGCCACCCCTTTAGGGCAATTGGGGTTACGTAACTTGCCCAAGGTTACAGGGCTAGGTTTTTGTTTGTATGGATTAAGTGTCAGAGGCCGGCTCCGAACTCAGGTCCTTCTGACTCCAGGGCAGGCGCTCTATTCACTGCGCCACCTAGCCACCCCCCTTTTACATAATTTTGAAGTGCTGTGGGCTGGAGTGCTGTGGAAGTGCTGTTTCTACTCCACCATCTTGGCTCCACCCCCAAGACTGACCTTTTAAAAATCAGGACTTTTAGAAGAAGGGAGAACTCTGGATCTCCCCAAATCATTCGTTATTAATAACAATTTATCTCATGGTTACCATGTGTCAGAGTCAGAACTTGTATGCAGCTCTTCCTGTCTCAGATGTCAGCTGTCTCTTCATTGTAGTACCCTGCCTCTCATCAAATATATACTGAACATCTATAGCAAAAGTCTGATATCTAAGATATATAGGTATTTAACTATAAGACCAAGAGCCATTCTCAATACCAAAGTAGTCAAAGAATATGAAGTTTCCTCAGTCCAAACAACTATGAGGTTTCCTTCATACCCAGGACACTGGCAAAGATGAAACAAAGGACAGAAATAGTTACTCCTGGGAATATGGGAAGACTGATCCACAGTTGGAAGGTGTAGGAATTGGTTCAACCACTAAAAATTTGGCATTGTTAGAGAAGTCACTCAGCTGTTCAAAGCTGTTCAAAGCTAACTCAGATACCATTATTGGACAAGAATCTCAAGGAGGCCAAACAAAGAAATTCCATATATAACAAAACATTATAGTGATGCTAATTTGTGGTAGAAAAACCCTGGAAGCAAAGCCAGATCATAGATTCAGAATCAGAAGGTATTTTAGAGGTAATCTTCACTGACCTCATTATCAGAAATTTTGACCTAGAGGGATCAAGAGATTTGCCCAAGGTGGAGGCAAAGGGAAGGGTACAGTCATTATTAAGAGCTTACTATGTGCCAGGCATTGTGCCAAGTGATTTTCAAATATTTCTCATTTGCTCCTCACCATGACACTATGAGGTAGATGCTATTATGCCCATTTCACAGTTGAGAAAATAGAGGCAGAGAAAGGGGAATTGACTTGCCCAGGATCACACAGATAGTCAATGTCTGAGACTGACTTTCAGATCTTCCTGACTTCAGCCCCATCCACTTTGCCACCTAGCTGCTAAAGTCACTTAGGTAGTAAGGAGAAGAATGTAGGTTTGAGTTCCAGGCTTCTGGTTATAAAGCCAGTACACCCCTGGGAGACAGATGAACAAGCTGTGACATAAAATGCAATGGGATATTATTTTGCTTTAAGGAATGATGCGTATGGGAAATCCAGAGGAGAGCTGGATAAAATGGGAAGACTCTTCATTAAGTTGCATGGATTTTATTGGGAAGAAATAAGAATTGATATGAAGTGAATTGAACAGAACTGGGAAAACTAAGCAATGGGCATAAAAACATGTTGCCAGAGTACAGACAAAGACACGAGAGTATAGACAAACACTCTGAGCCTCTCCCCGTCGGCCTTGGCACTGGGGAAGAGATGAAGAACCGCATTTCTCTCTGCTCCTTGGGAACACAGGGGCCAGGATCTCCGTAACACTGCATGCCAGTTGTGTGGTTTGCTGTGCTTGGTGTTTTCCTTGTGTACTGTGGGTTCAGGTGGGGAGTGTATCCTGAAATGGCTATCACATTAAAACATGAGACATCGATAAGACTCGAAAAATAGAAGGAAGGTTGATTTCCCTCATCTCCTTGCTTTCTCCATGGCTATTCTCCATAGATGCACATCAACATCCATCCATGCTTGGTAGGGAGGTCAGATGATTCATTACCAGGTAGAGTGTAAACCCCCTTGAGGGCAGTGTTGGTTTTGTTTTATTTTTGGTCTTTGTATCCCTAGTGCCCAACTCAGTGCCTTGCACATAGTAGGTGTCTGATAAATATTCTTAAATTCAATCACCTGTATTTAAAGGAATAAAGGAGCCTACTGGTCATCTAGTCTGATCCCCTCAATTTATAGGCCAGAGGAATTAAGTTGCTTGCCAAAGGTTACACAGGGGTAAGTAGCATAGTTAGTATTTAGACCTAGGCCCTCAGACTCCAAATGCAGTGTTCTTTCCATTTTCCTTTGCTGCCACTGCCATTTAAAATGTCCTCATTAAAAAATTACCTATTATTTTGAGCTTCAGAGAAGAGACTGAAAAACCCAAAGACTCAGGGTTGCTCTGAGCTTGTGGGCTTAGAGACTTCTGTGGGAAGAACTTTTATACAGCAAAACCTTACTGAATAGGGGTGGCTAAGTAGTGCAGTGAATAGAGCACTGGCCCTGGAATCAGGAGGACCTGAGTTCAAATCCAGCCTCAGACACTTGACACACTTATTAGCCATGTGACTTTGGGCAAGTCACTTAACCCTAATTGCCCTCCAAAAAGGAAAACAAAACAAAACAAAAAAACAAACCTTAGTGAATGCTTGTATAAATAACATGGTAAAGAATATCTCCAAATGCTGACTGCTCAAAGGGCCCTCTTTCCACAGTCTGTTAGTGGGCTTTTGACTTGAATCCTCAATTTCTCAGGAAGAAAGAAAGCCAGCATTTTATTGAGCATGTGTAGGACACTCTGCTGTACATTTTACAAATATTATCTCATTTGATCCTCAAAACAACCCTGAAACTAAAATCTTCATTTTGGGGTTGAAGGGACTGAGATGGACAAAGCTCAAGTGACTTGCCTAGGGTCACACAGCTAGCTAGTATGCACTGGATTTGAACTCAGGTCTTTCTGACTTCCAGTATGGTTCTCTATCCACAGAGCCACCTAGCTGCCTCAGGAAGGCAGTCTCCAGCAGAGCTTTTAGTTAGCTGCTACAGCCTTCAGAAATGCAAGATCCACCTACTCATCATACTGAGGGGTGGGGGAGGATTTGGTTTGTTAAATAGAAATTCTTATGCCACATTTAATTGGGCTCTCACTGGAGCATTAGGGAATATCCTCCTTTTTTTGGCCAAAAATGTGGTCACTGAAGATGCAGTACTCAAGATGAGGCAACAGTGACACATCAAGGGGCCCCAGGATCAGAGGCACATCAGGGAGCAGAAGGTGCAGGACAGCTGGGGCCAAGACTGCTTCTGTTAAGGAGGATCCTTCCTGCCCCTCACCCCCTCCTGCTAGGGCTCACCCAGAAACAGAAGCAGGGAAAAGACGGCCAGCAGAAGGCCAGCATGAGGATTTGAAAAAGAAAAACCAAATAGATGGTTTAAATTTTTTTATTCTCCCTCCTTTTTAAATTTCAACAAAGACAAGCAACTCTTCCGAAAAGACACTGTGTGACTCTGAGTAAGTCATCCTCCTTCTCATATACCCAGACAACTCCCTAAGACCATATATTACTGACAAGTATCTGATATGTACCACGTGAGCGGAGGACATCTCCATACCAGGAAGGAAATCGGAGATCTGGACCAAAAGTAAAAATGCAGCAGGAACTATGGTAGATGCTGAGAATCCAAAGACCAACATTCAACAGTCTGATCCCTTAAAGGATGGAAAATATTTGTTTAAAGAAGAGTTGTAGAGGTGGCTAGGTGGCACAGTGAATAAAATACTGGCCCTAGAGTCAAGTGGACCTGAGTTCAAATCCAGCCTCAGACACTTAACACAAAACTAGCTGTGTGACCTTGGGCAAGTCGCTTAACCCCAATGAAGAAGAAGAAGAAGAAGAAGAAGAAGAAGAAGAAGAAGAAGAAGAAGAAGAAGAAGCTTCTCACCCTGCAAATGTCCTCCAGGAACTTAATAGTTCACAGTGTTTCCCAGTGCACTGAGCTTGTGATTTTCTCCAGATCTATCCCTTCTTGCAAAAGCAAGCTGGAAGCTTTTCACTGTGCTAACCACTGGGGATACAGAAAGAGGTGAAAGATAGTCCCAGCTCTCCAGGAACTTACAGGATAAGGGAAGGAGATATGAAGCAAACAAATACAGAGGAGAGATGGGAAATAATTAATAGAGGGTGGGGGCTGCAATTAAGAGGGGTTGGATAAGGTTTCCTATAGAAAGCAGGATTTTAGTTGGGACTTAATAGAAGTCACGGAGGCCATCGTCTTGGAGTGGAGATGGAGAGAATCCAGGCATGGGGGGAGAGCCTGAGAGAATGCTGGGAGTGAGAGATGGAGTATCTTGTTCATGGAAAAGCCAGGAGGCCAGTGTCGGTGGCTTGAGGAGTATGTGTTGGTAGGAAGGGGCAAGAAACCTGGAAAGGCAGAAGGGAATTAGATTATAAAGGGCATGGGAAACCAAATAGAGGATTTTCTATTTGTTCCTGGAGGTGATAAGGAGCCTTGGAATCTACTGAGAAGAGCAGTGAAATGGTAAGAACTAAGCTTTGGGAAACTCACTTTAGTGGCTAAATGAAAATAGCTTGGAGTGGGGAGAGACTTGAGGCAGGCAGATCCACCAGCAGCTATTGCAGTGGTCCAGATGTGAGGTGGGGAGGGCCTGAACCAGGGAGGAGACAGTGTCAGAGGAGGGAAGTGAGTACATTGGAGAGACGGTACAGAAGTGAATGACAGGTCTTGCCATCAGCTTGGATATGGGGGGTGAGAGACAGTGAGAAGTCAAAGACAACTCAGGCCATGAGTCTGAGGGGCTGGGAAAATGGCATTTCCCTCTAGAGTAATAAAGAAGGTAGGGGCCAGGAGGAAAACTAATGAGATCTGTTTTTGACATAATGAGTCTAAGATGTTTACTGCACATTTATCACAAAATATCTGAAAAACATCTGGAGATGAGACATCGTCAGGTCAGCAGAGAGGTTAGGGCAAGGTAGGTAGATTTGAGAATTGTCAATATAGAAATAGTAATTATGTTCGTGGTGGCTGATGAGATCAGTAAATGAAGAAGTACAAAGGGAAGAGAGAAGATGGCCCAGGAGAGAACCCTGGGGGACACCTATGGTTAGAGGGTGTGATCTTGGGGAGGATCTTGCAAAGGGGACAGAGAAGGAGTGGTCAGGTGGGAGGGGAACCAAGAGAAAGTGGTGCCTGGAAGACCTAGAGAGAAGTGAGCACCAAAGAGGAGAGAGTGACCAACAATGTCAAAGGCTGAAGAGAGGGCTAGGAGAATGTGGGCAGGGAAAAGGCCATTGGGCTTGGCAACTGAGAGATCATTAGAAACTTTGGGGAGAGCAGTTTCAGTGGAATTATAGGGTCAGAAGTGAGATTGTAAGGGGTTAAAGAGAGTAAGAGAAGAAAAAAATGGAGACACCTGTTGTAGATGGTCATTTCAAGGAGGTCATCCATAAAGGGCAGAAGAGATATATGATGGTATTAGCAGGGATATAAGGATCTAGTGAGGGTTTTCTGAGGATGGGGGAGATGTGGGCATATTTTCAGGCAGTGGAGAAGGAAACACTAGAGGGAGGAAGGTGGAAAATAGTGTGGATGACAGAAGGGACAGTCTTTTAGATGACGGGATAGAATGGGAGCGTTTGAACAGGCAGGGGTTTAGCTTTCATCATATGACACAGGTGATGCAGGAGATTGTGGTAGAAGGCATCTGAGTGACAGAACATAAGGAGGAGGGGAGAAGTGGGAGCTTTCAGTGAATCGCCTCATTTTTTCCCCTGTAAAATGTGAGGCAAGGTTCTCAGCTGAGAGAGTGAGGGAAGGGGACCAATGGGAGGTTTGAGGAGGGATGAAAAGGTTTGGAAGAGCTGCTGTGGAGAGTGGGATAGTGAGTTGATAAGGGAGGTATGGTAAGATTGCCCAGCAGTAGTGAGGGCCAGGTGCAGTTGTATAACATAAGTTTGTATTGAACCCAGTCAGAATGGTTGCATGATTTTCATTCAGCAGTATACGTTTGGGTGTGAAGGTGATGAATAGTGGAAATGAGGTTTGGTAGGGCAAAATTGGTGACAGAGAGGTTAGACAAAAAAGGAAGATAGAGTCGAGATGATTTGGTTCACCAAGGGTCAAGATGGGGAAAAGAGGAGAAAGTGGCTAGTGGGAGGAGGTAAACCATCTCCCCTCTCCTATCTCCTCTGGAAATGGTGTGGGAGAGGATTGAGGCATCAAGGGACTGGAGGTCATCATGAGGATGAAAGTTTGGTAAAGGAAGGCAGAGAGAGAAGTGCATAGCCAACAGATTACACTCAGATAAGGGAATTTCCTATTTCTAAACATGAAGGTAGCATATTTGGGGGTGATGGCTGCTAGATCGAGGATATGACCCTCTTTGTGTGTGTGACTGAGGTAGGATAGAGGAGTAGATCTTGGGTAGTGAGTAGGAAGTTGAGGAACTGAGTAGTTGAAGTGTTTGAAAGAGTGTCAATATGTTGAAGTCCCCTAGCATGAGGGCAAGAGCTGGGGAGGAGAGGAAAATTATCAGTCATACACTGAACTCATTGAGGAAGGAAGGTTATAGCCAACAGCTACTAGGGTTTTATTTGTATGGTAGAGATTGAACCTCGAAGGAGGTGAGGTTATTGAGTGATGGAAGCAGGGAGAGAACCTGGAATTGGCAATGGGAAATAAAGAATATTCTAACTCCCTTGCCTTGATCAATGAACCATAAGTTCAAGAATGGGATTTCTGGGCCATAGATAGTTGTAAACAAATAATTAACAGTTGGGTGACTTTTTTCTCATAATTATGGATTGTTTTCCTAGAATTATTGGCCCAAGTCACAGTTCTACTAAGAATGCTTTAGTTTAAAAATGGTGATTTGTGAAAATAATCAGTGCAAATGCAAAGAGGGGGAATACTGTTTACACCCTTAGTAATCCAGGTTTTCAGTCTCAATGTCCTCCTAGTCTCTACTGTTTCCTATCCTCTCATATCTAACAAGTTGCTAAGTCTTATTGATTCTCCCTCCATACCAATACTCCAAATCATCCCAATCATGGGGCCACCACCCTAGCCTGGGCATTCATAACCTTTGTCCTGGACAATAGATATAGGGGATCTTTCTTAGAACAGATGTAGGAGGGGGTATGAGAACTTCCTGGCATACTGAGATTTTCAGTTCAGAGGGATATTTATTCCCTCTCAGCTTTGAGAGTGAATTGAGCTGGAAAGTGAGCTCAAGTCATGTCTAGTAGCTTTAAAATGGACACATACACATACACAGACACACATACAGACACACACACACACACACACACACACACACACACACACACACACACACTGACAGAAAGAGCTGAGGACGATGTGAGCCAAGCCACAGCAGCAGTAGAGGAAACAGTGTCTCTATCTCCACCTAGGACTTAGTGAAGCTAGCTAGAAAGAATTGTCAGCACGTGGCAAATGGGCCAAAGGAGAAACCAAAAAAAGGGCTGATTTGTGACCAGAAAGGAGAAACTAATGTGGACCATTGGGCCCTTGTAAATATTTTGGAACAGAAGACTCTGGTTGGAGCTGCTACTTGCACTCACTATTTCAAGGACTGAAGATTGGTCCAAAGGGTTTACACTTTCCCAAATGCTCCTCAAGTCTGGCCCATAATCAACACTGAATTGCACATTACTCATTCCTTTTACCTAATAACTTCCCATATCCTTATTTTGCCTCAACCACATAAAGAGAGGGATTAGCTGGAAACACACAAAATTTAAATTATGGCAGAGACCAACTTCTGCCTAAATATTAGTGATTTTCCTAATTGGGGGCTTCAAGCTATTGCTATTGAATTAATAACTTCTCATCTGATAAAATCTCAAGAAAGTAGCAGAGAAGAGGAACCATATTGGCTTGAGGACTATTATATTACTCTTAGACTAAAGGTAATTAATAGCAGGATGAGGGTGCTTTACTCTCCAGAGATTACTGGATGACCAATTCCACACTTCACAGATGGTAGTATACAGACAAATGATTAACCTTGCTAATACAGGTGTAAACGGACTTTTGAGTCCTTCTTTTGGAAAAATGGACATTATCCAGATACATTTTTGCTTTAATCCATTTTGCCTTCTCTACACATCCACATACAACAAAATAAAAACATTGCTTCAGTAATATCACTAACATTTCTATAGTGATTAAAGGCTTATAAAAAACTTTTAAAATCTGATCTTTTTTATCCTTAACCATAGTCCTGTTGAGGCAGATACTAAAAATGTTTTTTTATCTTCATTTTACAGATGAAGAAACTGAGTCCCAGAGAAACTAAATCACTCATCTATGATCACATACTTTTTTGTTGTTCGTAGTGGTATTCAGGCATTTTTTTAGACATGTCTGACTCTTCACGACCCGATTTGAGGTTTTCTTGGCAGATACTGGAGCGGTTTGCCATTTCTTTCCCCAGCTCATTTTACAGATGACGAACTGAGACAACAGAGTTAAGTGACTTGCCCAGGGTCACACAGCTAGTAAGTGTCTGAAGCCTGATTTGAACTCAGGAAGATGAGTCTTCCTGACTCCAGGCCTCTATGTCACCTAGCTAATCTGATAATATGCCTAGTGCTTATCAAAACAAATCTCTTACACACCTCCAAGTCCATTCTTCTTTCCATTTTGGCAGGCTCACAGCAGAGTGAGGTTCCTCCCTTTTCTCTTTCTTTGCTGCAAACCCCAGCCCTTCTTTTGAGTTCATGTCATGTTTTTATAGCCGGTTGATTCAGTGTTATATAACCACAACCAGGGCACTCATAAAAATGTTTACAAATGCTTGCTGCAGTGTCCCAGTATATTTTTTCATTACACTGTGACATTTCCATTGAAAAATTATTTTAATCATCACCAACTGAATTACATGAGGGGAAAACATAATGAGATAATACTTAAAAGGCAGGACGTACAGTACATTAATTGCCCCTTGCATAATGAAAGAAACATGGCATGACCGATGCTTGTAACATGAATCTTGAGCTAAACAGACAAATTACAGAGGGGGTAAAACAAGGATGTATGTGTTCAAAATGGCATCCCCATCATGCCTCCTTCTCCAGGTGCTATGTATATCTGCTGTTCAATGTTTGCTTCCTCCCCATGTTATACTGGCTAATTATTGGGGGGAGGGGACAGGCTTGAAAAGATATGGTCTATTACTTTTCTGTTAGGAGGAATTTCAAGAGATGTACTTAATTCATTTTTGGTGGATTTCTTTGCAATGATTATTTTTAATTTTATTTTATTCTTTTTTTGAAAAGTGTTTTATTGTTTCCAATTACACATACATGATAGTCTTCAACGTTCATTTTTATGAAATAGTGTGTTCCAAATTTTTATCCCTCCCTTCCCTCCCCCATCCTCAAGAAAGCAAGCAATCTGATATAGGATACACATGTGCAATCATGGAAACATTTCCACATTAGTCATGTTGTGAAAGAAGAAACAGAAGAAGAGGGAAAAGCCACAACACCCCCATGCCAAATGAAAATAATATGCTTCAGTCTTCATTCAGACTCATCATTCTTTCTCTGGATGTGGATGGCATTTTCCATTATGAGTCTTTTGGAATTGTCTTGGATCATTGTTTTGCTGAGAAGAGCTAAGCCTATCAGAGTTGATCATCACACAGTGTTACTGTTACCGTGTACAATGTTCTCCTGGTTCTGCTCCCTTTACTCACCATCAATTCATGTAAGTTTTCCCAAGATTTTTCTGAAATCCACTTGCTCACCATTCTTATGACACAAAAGTATTCCATTGCATTCCTATATCACAGTTTGTTCAGTTATTCCCCGATTGATTAATGTTCCCTCAACTTCCAATTCTTTGAGACCACAAAAAAAACTGCTATAAATATTTTTGAACACGTAGGTCCTTTTTCCTTTTTTATGATCTCTTTGGGATGCACACCTAGTAGTGGTAGTGCTGAACCAAAGGGTATGCATGGTTTTATTGTCCTTTGGGCATAGTTCCAAATTGCTCTCCAGAATGGTTGGATCAGTTCATGACTCCACCAATAATGCATTCATGTTCCAATTTTCCCACATCTCTTCTAATGTTTATTATTTTCCTTCTCTGTCATATTAGCTAATCTAATAGGTGTGATGTGGTACCTCAGCATTGTTTTAATCTGCATTTCTCTAATCAATAGTGAATTAGGGCATTTTTTCATATGACTATAGACACCTTTGATTTCCTCATCTGAAAACTGCCTGTTTATATCCTTCAACCATTTATCCATTGGAGAATGGTTTGTATTCTTGTAAATTTGCCTCTGTTCTCTATATATTTGAGAAATGAGGTCTTTATCAGAAATACTTGCTATAAAAATTGTTTCACACTTTCTGCTTTCCTTCTCATCTTGGTTGCATTGGCTTTGTTTGTGCAAACCTTTTAATTTAATGTAATCAAAATTATCCATTTTGTATTTCATAATGTTCTCTGTGTCTTGTTTTGTTATAAATTCTTCCCCTCTTGATAGAGCTGACAGGTAGACTATTTGTGATGATTGTTTATTAGAGGCAGTTAGGTGGTATAGTAGGTAGGATGCTAGGAGGCAGGGAGACCTGAATTCAAATCTGACCTCAGACACTATCTGTTTCACCCTGGACAAGTCACTTGATCTCTCTTGGCCTGTTTCTTCATCTGTAAAATATGGATAATAATAGGGTTGTTTTTGAGAATAAAATGAGATATTTTTTGTAAAGCATTTTGTCATCACTAAGGCAATATAAAATGCTAACCATTCTCTTTTTCACAGTTAATAAAAAAGATGTCTTGGTTAAAATGGCTTCAAGGATGTCCAGTATTCTTTCAGAATATAAACTTAATGGGGCAGTTAGGTGACACCATGAATAGAGAGCACCGGCTCTGGAATCAGGAAGACCTGATTTCAAATCCAACCGCAGACACTTGACACTTAACTAGCTGTGTGACCTTGGACAAGTCACTTAACCCCAATTGCCTTGCCTTCCCCCCTCCAAAAAGAAAAAAGAATATAAACTTAAAAAACAGATTGCTTCAATCAGCTCATGCTTATTGGATAGAATGCTGACCCTAGAGGCAGGAAGATCTGAGATCAAATCCAGCCTCAGACACTTACTGCCTTTGGGCAAGTCTTCACCTCTCTACACCTCAGTTTCCTCCTCTGTAAAGTGGGTATAATAATAATACCTAGTTCACTGGTTTGTTATGAGGTTCAAATGAGATAATGTTTATAAAGTACTTAGCATAGTGCCTGGCAAAGACTAGGTATTTTATTAATTCTTGTTGATCTGAATTGAATTTGGGTGAATTTTCATGCCTTTCTATATCTCAGTTTTCTCATATAGAAAATAAGGGCCTTAAATCACATAATCTGTGAATTTGTATTCCTGGAATATCCTGTCCTAATTTCCATAGGGCTTTGGTTATGAAAATCAATAGTGAATGACTGACCTTGAAATGCTTTATGCCATAGTGTTCATAATCCTATCTATAAAGCATCTTTTGTTACTGGAAAACTTTCTATCTTTGGGTCTTGTCAACCAAGAGTTTTATGATGATAATAAAATGAAGACGAATAATATGAAGGAGGAAGGCAAGAAAGAAAAGGGGGAGGAGTCAGATTGTGTTTTTTTTCTTCTCCCTCCTTTTGAAAGAGAATGTTTGTGTGGCTCCAGCTCTTTCCTACTTGATATTATCCTACTTCTTAACCCTACCTGACCCTATCCCCACTTGTTTTCCTTCTTGAGTATGATGTATTTATGTACCAAATCACATGTATATTTTCAACCCTTCTTTGTTTCAGATAATTAAGTTCCATCTGATCAGTAAGGAAGGGAACAAGCATTTATTAAACACCTACTATTTGACAGGCATTATACTAAATATTTTATAAATATTATCTCGTTTGATACCCACTCCTCCTGCCTGCCTATTTGTATACTCTTCTTCTCATACACCCCAATTATGAGAAATAGCAAGTTTTACTCCCTTATTCCTTTTTCCATCACTAGTTCACCCTCCCCCCTCAGAAAAGAATCAATTCACTTCAGGACTTCTTTCTAAAAAAAAGAACTCCCTCAATATCCTTTGAAGATACTGAGATTCTGAAGAAACACTTCTTTCCCCCAGTAGAATGCCAATACTACACTGCACTGTCCAATCCAATTGCTGAAATTAATTTGCCTTTTTAGGTCTCTTTAGACTCTTGTGTTTGTATTTCATTGCTCCTACTTAACTTTTATCTTTTCATCAGAAATGCATGAATATTCTTTATTCCACTCATGGCATTTTTTAAAATCAACTTTGAGAGTAAATTATTCTTGATCACAAACCTCCACCTTTTGTCTTCTAGATTATTGTATTCCAAGATCTCTGCTGGTTTTTAGTGGATGTTGCCAGGTCTTGTGTGATGTTGATGATGGTTTAGTACTGGAACTACTTCTTTTTAAATGCTTACTGAATTTTTCTTTGATGTGGAAGCTATGAAGTCCAGCTATGAAATTCCTGGGGCTTTTCTTTCAAGACATGAATGAGGAATTCTTTCTAGCTTTACTCACTTCTCTGTTTCTAATTTACCTAAGCAGTTTTCATTGATTATTTCTTGAAATATGAAAACCACCCAGTCAGTAATCAGTAACAAGAATTTATTAATTAATTACAGAATTCCAGGAACTATTCTAAATACTGGGGTTTTAGAAGAAAGGCAAAACACAATCCCTGCTCTCCAGGAGCTGAGTTAATGAGGGAAACAATGCAAATAATGACATGTAAACAAGATAAATACAAAATAAACTGGGGATAATTAAGAGAGGGACAGAAATGGAGAGGAGGAAAAGTCTTCTTATAGAAGTTGGGATTTTAGCTGAAATTTGGAAAAACCAGGGAATCCAGAAGGCAGAAATGAGGAGGAAGAAAATTCTTTTCATAGTGGACAGCATGTGATAATGCATGGAGGTGGAAGATGAATTGTCTTATGTGAGGAATAGCAATTGTCATAATTACTGTGTCACTGACACATAATATATAGTGGTAAGCAAGGTGTAAGAAGGATGGAAAGGTAGGAAATGCTGAAGCTATGAAGTCACAATCCTCAATATTATAAGAAATCCCAGAGTTTATTGAATGGGTGATGAGGGGGGTGGATAATGACATGGTGAAACCCGTGTTTCAGAAAGATCACTGACAGCTGAGCAGAAGAGGGACTGAAGTGGGAAGAGACTTGAGGCAGGCAGACCCAGCAGCAGCTATTGCAATAATCCAGGTGAGGCAATGAGTGCCTGAACCATAATAGGGGCAGTGTCAAAGGAAAGAAGGGAGCATGTTTGAGAAATATTATACAGATATAATTGACAGGTCTTGGCAACAGATTGGATATATATATATATATATATATATATATATATATATATATATATATATATATATATATTTTTTGAGAGAGAGAGAGAGAGAGAGAGAGAGAGAGAGAGAGAGAGAGAGAAGTTGAGTATGACACCAAGGTTGCCAGCTTGGGTGATGGGGAGGATGGTAGTACCCTCAGCAGTAATTGAGGAGTTCTGAAGGGAAGAGGTTTGGGGATAAGGAAAGTTTAATTTTGATCATGTTGAGTTAAAGATGTATGTCATATATCCAGTTCAATATGTCCAACAGGGAGCTAAAAATGCAAGTCTTGAAGGTAGGAGAAAAGTTAGGGATGGATAAGTAGATTTGAGAATCATCAACACAGAGATAATAACTGGATATATGGGAACTGATAAGTTCACCAAGGAAAATAGTATGGAGAAAGAAAAGAAGAGCCAGAGCCTCATGGGAAGACACACAATGTGGGTGCATGACCTGGATGAAGAGCCAACAGAAGAGATTGAAGATGGGTCAGACAGTTACAAGGAGAACCAAGAGAGAAGAGTGCCCAGAAAGTAGTGTCTGAGAGAGAAGAGAATATCAAGGAAAATAGAGTGATTGACAGTGTCAAAGATGACAAAGAGATCAAGAAAGATGAAAATCGAGAAAAGGCAATTTGTTTTGGTGATGGTAACTTCAGTGAAAGCAGTTTCAGTTGGATGATGAGGTCAGAAGCTAGAGTGTAGACAGTTAAGAGAGTGAGAGGGAAGAAAACAGAATTTATTTATGGAATCAGAGAATCTTAGAATTGGAAGGGACCTCAGCAGTCATCTAATCTGATTTGTATCTGGCATGGAAGTGCCACTGTCACACTAGGTAAGTGGTCATCCAGACTCTGCTTGAAGACCTCCAAGGCTGGAGAAGCTATCATCTCTGGAGGCAGCCCATGGCCCTTTTGGCCATTTCTACTTTTAAGAAAAAGTTTCCATCTACCTGACCAACCATCAGCTTTTCTAACATCAAGGCTACATTTTCCCATTCTCCATTTCCCTTCAGTGGTTCTGGTTCTGCTCTTCAGGACAACCAGGAATTTAATCCCTCTTCTATGGGACATGTCTTCAACTGCTTGAAATATCCCTAGTTCCTTCAACTATGTCTCCACTGAGAGCTACTCCAGGTTCCTCATCAGCATTGATACTCTCCAGCTTATTCCCTACAGCAAAGTAGGCTGTCTAGAATGTATGTATGTAATCTCTTTAAAGACTTGTATGAGCAGTGCATTAATACAGGGGCAGGAGAGTGACCTTGATCACCTTAGTTTTCCATGCCTCTAAAGGAGAGAAAAGGATCCCAAAAGGCAGATAATCCAGAGTCATGTCTAGGTGGCTTTGCCATGATTCAGTGGAATTTTCTGAAGATTTTTTAAACACTATGCTAATTAATAATGCAAATTAATTAAAGCACAGGTAAATGACCTAGGCTTTTCCTGGAGGCTTTGCAATATTGGGAGGGGGAGAGGGAAACAGATAACTATTCTCAAGTATTTAATGAGCTGTCATGTGGAAGAAAGATCATACATGTTCTCCTTTATCCCAGAGGGGAGAAGCAGGAGGAGTGAGTTGAAACTGGAAAGCTGCCATTTTAGGCTTGAGCGCAGCAAAAACCTTTCTCTTGGTCAGAGTTGTCTCAGAATGGAATGAACTGCTTTTAGGAGGTAGCCAAGCTGGCTATTTTAGTTCATGTGGAAGCTGAATGGGCACTTCCCAAGGAAGATATCAAGGAAAATATTTTCAGGTACAGACTGAACTAGATGGCTCTTTCTAGTTCTAGGATTCTATAAAGTCTATGATGTGTCAGGTCAGCCCTGAATGTAGAAGGCTTTTTTATGAAGGACAATCCCTTACTCTTAAAATATTTATTTTTAACGTTAAAAATTGAATTCCAAATTCCTTCTCCCTCTAGCTGCTCTCTGAGAAGTAAGCTGAGAAGATAAGCAATATGATGCCAATTATATATGTAAAACCTTGCAAAACAAAAATATTTCTACATTGGCCATGTTACAATAAAGCAAGAAAAAAAGAAAGTGAGAAAATTACATTCTAATCTGTATTCAGGGTCCATCATTTCTCATCATGGGTTCTTTGCAATTGTTTTGATTGTTGTATTGATTAGAATGTATGTCTTTAATGGTGCATTATCCTTAAAATACTATTGCTATGTTCAAAGATCTCCTGGTTCTGCTCACTTCATTTTGCATCAGTTCATATGAGTCTTCCCAGGTTTCTCTGAAACCATCTTGCTCAATCATTTCTTATGGAACAGCAATATCCATCACAATTATGTACCACAACTTGTTCAGTCATTCCTCAACTGATAGGCATCCCTTCAATTTTCATTTCTTTGCCTCCACAAAAAAGCTGCTATAAATATCTTTGTACAAATCTTTGCCTTTGCCTTTGATCTTTTTGGGATATAGACCAAGTACTGGAATTGGTGGTTTGAAGGGTATGCACAGTTTTATAGTCCTTTGAGCATAGTTCCAAATTGTTCTCTAGTATGGTAGAGCCAGTCCACAATTCCACCTATAATTCATCAGTCACACAATGGATTCTTACTAAAAGATTTTAGAAATTAGAATTTCATTTCAGACATTTTCCTTCTTCTATGCCTACTCACTTCAGAGGAGAGTGACAGACTGATTGTCTTCCAAGGGAAGCACAGTTTCTGAGAACATTTAGGACTTGGACTGAGTTGCCATGCAATGCTTTTTGTGATCTTTATTTACTCTGCTATGGCAGGGGGAAGGATACCCACTAGAACCTGCCATGAAAGTTAACTGTCCTGAAAAAAGTCTCTTTTCCAATTATCTGAATTCAGATAAGGAGACAGCCTGTCAGTTCAGTGGGTACAAATTACCTGGGAAGGTAATTGCTGAGTCTTTGTTCTGGGACCAGAAAACCTCATCTTATGTACTCCCTTCTTTTATAATATTTCGAGTTACAAATGGGAATTAACAGTGCTCAGTCTTGTCAAATGAGAGTATTGCCCTGCCATGTGTGGCAGTAGATGGCTCAGAGTGCCACAGAGTGTATCAGTGGCAATTGGGTCATGGAGAGTAATTTTTTAGTGTGGCCTGAAAAGTTATTATTCTTTCAGAGCCATTTACTAAGTGTGGGTGGATGCATGGACTTCAGCGTTTTATGTGTGACATGTGTGTGTATGTGGAGAGAGGCAGTGAGTAAAGAACCTGACCTTGGAATGGAAAAGATGGGGGTTTGAGTCCTGCCTCTCTGCAAACTTCTTTGTCTCCCAACACCCCACATGGAGCTCCTGGCACCTGGTGCACTTAAGAGATGCTCATTTAATGGAATTAACTTGAATTCACTTACATCTCTCTGAGCCTCAGTTTCCTTGTCTCTCAAATGGGGATAATATTATAGCAATTCTTGTAGTGCTTCCCTCACATACATGGTCGATTAAAGGTTAGAACAAGAGTATCTGCCTCCCTCTCTCTGTCTCTCTCTTTGTCTCTGTCTCTGTTTGTCTCTGTCTTTCTGTCTTTGTCTCTGTCGATCTCTCTTTGTCTGTCTGTCTCTGTCACACTGTCACCATCTCTGTCTCTCTGTATGTCTCTCTTTGTCTCTGTCTCTCGCTGTCCCTCTCTCTGTCTGTCTTTGTCTCTGTCACTTTCTCTGTCGCTATCTCTGTCTCTGTCTTTCCGTCTCTCTCTCTCTCCCCATGTGTGTGTGTGTGTCTCCCTGTCTCTGTCATCTATTTATCTAAGTCTAGGCAATGTGGTAAAGTGGGATGACCTGGGTTCAAGGCTAGCCCCTGCCTCCATGTTTCTGGGGAAGTCACTTAACCTCTCAGTGATCGAGGCAACTGTCCAAGATCATAGAAATGGTCATTTGTGACTTCATTGGTACGGAGAACTCCCAGGTGAGGAAACTCTCTCTACTAAATTAGATTGCTACCTTTCCTGTCACTTAGATTTAGAAAGTGACCCAGAGCACTGAGAGATTGAGTGATTTTTCCAGAGTCACATAACCAGTACATGTCAGAGGAAAGTCTTGAGCCCACATAACCCTACCTGAGGCCAGCTCTCCAAACAACAGCTCTATCAATACAGGGAGATATGTATATACAATTGTAAATGTTAAAGCATCATGTATGTGCCAGTTGGTGTGTGTGTGTGTGTGTGTGTGTGTGTGTAACTGTATGTGTATGTGTATGTGTATGTGTGTATATATGTGTATGTGTATATGTGTTTGTGTTTGCAGTGGGGCTGAAAAAGAAATGTTCCCTAAGCGCCTTAGCATCGGTGCCCAGGTGAAAGATATCTTACTGTGTCAATTCAAAAATTTTTCTTTCCTCTCTCCCTCCCTGCTCCCCGACCCCTTCTAGCACTTTGAGGCTAGAGACTTCAATTTCTGTCTTTATGTTGTTAGTACCAAGAATAGCACATGTCACTTGGTAGCAACTTCATAAATATTTGTGGAAATTGTTTACTTTTGGATCTGATCCAACTTTTTCTTTTTTTAGATGAGGAAGAGTGAGATCCCCAAGACAAGTATCAAAGCTATTCACACTTGGGGCTCTAGTCTCATTTCTCTCTTATATGAAGCTTTCCCTGATTCCCCCAGAAGCTACAGCCCTCCCTCCAAAAATTAATTTGTATCAAAATACAAATATATATGTATGTATGTATATTTGCATATGCTATGTGTATACATAAATATATATATACATATATAAACACATACATATTGGTGTATATATGTATATGTACTTTTATGTATATATGTATATGTGTATGTTCCTGTTTATATGTGTATATGTATATGTTGCCTCCCCAGATAAAATATAAGCTCCTTGAGGCCAGGGTTTGTTTTCAGTTTTGCATTTGTTTTTCCTTTCGTCTTAGTTCCTGGCACATAGTAGGTACCTCATAAACACTGATTGATTTGCATTATACTGTATTGCCTCTTGATCACATTTGAAACTAGGACATGGTGACCAGGGATTTTTCCAGGGTGCTGAATTTAGGGGGTGACAAATATAGAAGAAGTTGAGGGGTTGAGCCATGGCATAGAAGCAGGAAAACAACGTATGCCCCCTCCATAACCACCTTAAATACCTATAAAAATGACTCTAAACTAACTTTAGGGCTACAGAACCCACAAAGTGACAGAGAGAAATAAACCTCCCACTGAAGGCAGCCTGGCAGATGGACAGGAAGGGTCCATTGCAGGGCACTGGGAGCAGAGCCCAGCCCTGAGTGAGCCTGCAGTTTTAGCCTCAGGGTAACCACGACCAGGTACTTCTGGAGAGTGGATCATCAGCAGCTGCTGTTTTTTCCAGAATTATCCACTCATAAATACCAAAGACAAAGTGAGAAATCAATGTGGACTCTGTGGGAACAGGGTGTCCAGGAGTGCAGTCTGGCCTCTGCCTCCAGAGGGAGAAGGAGCTGGGGCACAGTGGCTGCCACCACCACTGAGTGGCTGCTTCAGAGCTCCTGGCCTGCAGATTGTAGGGGGCCCAAGCAACCAGTATGAGGGGTAATCGTTCTTGCTTTAACCTGCTTAGATCTGGATTGCTGTCTAGGGTGGAGGTCCTGGGGTTCATGACCAGTGTGCCAGAGCCAGTGGAGGCTTCTGAGAAGGCACCCAAATAAGTGCTCCAACAGCTGAGAAAATTCCAGCAATGTAGGATAAATTTCTCCTCTCTGGAAGCAGAGTTCTACTGTGGCAAAAAGCTCAAAGGCCAAGTAATTAAGTGGCAACATGAGCAAGCAAAGCAAGCACAGCAATCTGACTTTGGATTCTTTCCTTGGGGACAAAAAGGATCAAAGCATGGAACAGGAGGAAGACAACAAAGTCAGAACTCCTGAACCAAAAGCTTCCAAGAAAAATATGAATTGGTTACAGGCCATAGAGGAGCTTAAGAAGGATTTTGAAAAACAAATAAGAGAAGTGGGGGGAAGATTGGGAAGAGAAATGAGAATGATGCAAGGAAATCATGAAAAGAGAGTCAACAACCTGACTGAAGAAAATAACACCTTAAAAATAGACTAACTCAAATGCAAAAGAGGCTCAAAAAGGCAATGAGGAGAAGAAAGCCTTAAAAAGACAAATTTGCCTGATGAAAAAAGAATCTCAAAAGTTCACTGAAGAGAATCATTACTTTAGAATTATACTGGAGCAAGTGGAAGCTAGTGACTTTATGAGAAATAAAGATACTATTAAACAGATTCAAACAAATGGAAAAACAGAAGGCAAGGTGAAATATCTCATTAAAAAATTAATCTGGAAAATAGATCCAGGAGAGATAATTTAAAAATAATTTAAAAATTATTGGACTACCTAAAAGCCATGATCAAAAAAAGAACCTAGAAATCATCCTCCAAGAAATTTTCAAGTAAAATTGCCCTGATATTTTAGAACCAGAGGGCAAAATAGAGGTTGAAAGAATCCACCAATCACCACCTAGAAAAGATCCCAAAAAGAAAACTCCTATGAATATTATAGACAGGTTCTGGAGTTCTCAGATCAAGGAGAAAATATATCTACACTGAGGGACTGAAGGGCTTGGAATATGATATTCTGGAGGTCAAAGGAGCTGGGATTAAAACCAAGAATCACCTACCCAGCAAAACTGAGTATCATCTTTCAGGGGAAAATATGGTCATTTGATGGAATAGAGGACTTTTTAATTTCAAATAAAAATTATAATATATGCTTATGATTTTTCCTATTTAAGATAAAATTTTATAGGATAAATTATAGTAAATTATAATACAATTACTAAAAATATTTTAAAATTGTTGCATCAACAAAAAATATGTTGAATATGCTAACATCACTTAGAGATATTCAGTAACATAGAAAACCTGTGTTTGGGTGGTGAAGCTTGGACAAAGATGTGGGGGGTAAGAGGGGAAGCATGTGGAGGCCTGGATGACACCTGGTCAATGTGGCAGCAAGTTGATCCACCAACCCCAAGGACCATTCTCAGGCTTCTCACTCCAGGGCTGGGATCTCTGGGATCTGAGGGAGCTGGGTAAGAGACAAATGCAGGGCCTGTGGCAGTGGCAGCAGCTGCTCCTGGGACTACCAACCCACAGCCTGGAAATTTAAAAAGTCCCTACCTGAATTTCCAGGGACCAGGATGGTAGAGTTAACCCTGGCTTCTCCAATCCCCGCCCCAACCAAACCCTGACATCACAGTGATTTGTGACCCAGAGCAAAATTTTTAAACTGTAACAGGTTGGGAACCCTAGAGGAAGGGTGTGGCTAAGACCCTGCCTCAAAGATAAAAAACAGATTTCAAAGATGAAGACTCTAAAACCCTATTATTGTGAGAGGGAAGAGCGAAATTCAGAGGAAGACAGTATTGACCCCACACCCACAGCTGAATCCTCACCAGGGAATATGAACTGGTCTCAAGCACAGAAAGCATTCTTAAATGAGCTCAAAAAGAACTTTGAAAATCAAATTAGAGAGGTAGAAGATAAAATGAATAATTATTTTAAAATCAAAATTGTGAAATTAGAGAAAAACATTACAATGAAGAAAACAGCTCCTTAAAAATAAAAATGTGTGAACTGAAAATGAAATCTGAACATAAAATGGAAAAGGAGCTTCAAAAACTAAATGAGGAAAATAATTCACTAAAAATTCAAATCAACGAAATTGAAGCTAATGACTCCATGAGGCACAAAAAATCAGTCAAACAAAACATCAAGAATGAAAAATTAGAAAAAGAGTAAAATAACACAATGGAAAAATAACTGACCTGGAAAACAGATCCAGGAGAGATAATCTGAGAATCATTGGTCTACTGGAAAATCATGATGAAAAAATGAGCCTGAACAACATCTTCCAAGAGCTCATCAAGGAAAACTGCCTTGAGATCCTAGAACCAGAGAGTAAAATAGAAATCTGAAAGAGATCCCAAACTGAAAAGTCCACAAAATATTGTGGCCAAATTTCAGAACTATCAGGTAAAGAATAAAATACTACAAGCAGCCAGAAAGAAACCATTCAAATATTGTGGAACCACAGTGAGGATTGCACAGGATCTGGCAGCTTCTACACTGAAAGATCAGAGGAACTGGAATATGATTTTTCACAAGGCAAAAGAGCTCAGGTTACAACCAAGGATCACCTATCAAGCAAAGCTGAGCATAATCTTCCAGGAAAGGAGATGGTTATTCAGTGACATAATGGTTTTCCATACCTTCCCAATGAAAAAGCCAGAGCTCAATGGAAAATTCAACCTTCAATTACAAGACTCAAGAGAGACATAGAAAGGTAAATAAGGAAACCACACACACACACACACACACACACACACACACACACACACACACACACACACGTTGTTATTCAATAAGAGCAAACTGCTTACATCCATATATGGGAAGCTGATACCTGTTAATATTGAGAATTCTACACTTATGGCAACATCTAAAAGGGATATAGATAAATAGAGGGTGTGGGTATAAATTACACAAAATGATGATAAAAAAAAAACCTTGTTAAGGGCAGCAAAGGGACTGCAATGGAAGAAGAGGAAAGAATGAAGTGGAAAAGGGTAAATTATGCTACACAAAATGACATAAAAAACATTATAGTAGAGGGAAAGAAGGGAGGGAGATGAGCATTATATGAACTTTTCACTCATTGGTTCTGGTGCAAGGAGGAAATAAGATAATCAGTTAAGTATAGGACTCTATTGAGAAGAGACATAAAACTTATCATGATAGAGGGAAAGAGGGGAGGGAGAGGAGCATTGCATGAGATTTATTCTCATTAATCTTGGTTCAAGGAAGAAATAACATACTATGTTAAGTATAAAAATCTATCATACCCTACCTGCAGTAGGAAGGGGGAAGGGCTAAAAAAAGGGGGGTGGTTTAGAAGGGAAGGAAGAAGTAGTAAGGGGAAAGGGTAGGAAAAGGGAGGGGGCTGATAAGAAGGGAATACTGAAGGAGGTGGTGGTCAAGAAGAAAACTTTTAAGGAGGGGAAGGAAGAAGGGGGAAAAATAAAAGCATAAACAGGGGAGGAAATAGGATGGAGGGAAAGATACAGATAGTAATCATAACTATGAATGTGAATGGGATGAACTCTCCCATAAAATGGAGGCAGATAGCAGAATGGATTAAAAACCATAATCCTACAATATACTATTTACAAGAAACACGTTTGAAATAGGGGAATACATACAGGGTAAAGGTAAAAGGCTGTAGTAAAATTTTTCATGCCTCAGCTAAAGTAAAAAAAGCAGGGGTAGCAATCCTTATCTCAGACAAAACAAAAGGAAAAATAGATATAATTAAAAGAGAGAAGGAAGGAAACTATATCCTGCTAAAAGGCACCATCAAAAATTAAGCAATATTATTACTAAACATTTATGCACCAAGTGGTACAGCATCCAAATTCCTAAAGGAGAAGTTAAGGATGTTAGAAGAAGAAATAGTTAGCAATACTATTCTAGTGGGGGACTTCATTATCCCCCTCTCTGAGCTTGATAAATCTCAAAATAAACAGGAAAGAAGTTAAGGAGGTGAATAGAATCTTAGAGAAGATAGATATGGTAGACCGCTGGAGAAAACTGCATGGGGATAAAAAAGAATTTACCTTCTTCTCAACAGTACATGGTACATATGCAAAAATTGACCATGTACTAGGGCATAAAAACCTCACAATTCAGTGCAGAGAGGCAAAAATATTAAATGTATCCTCCTCAGATCATGGTGCGATAAAATTTTATGTAATAAAGGGCCATGGAAGGATAGGCTAAAAACTAATTGAAAACTAAATAAATTAATCCTAAAGAATGAGTGGGTCAAACAAGACATTATAGAAACAATAAGTAACTTCAAGCATTCAAGAGAATGACAATAATGAGACAACATACTAAAACTTGTGGGACACAGCAAAAGCAGTTCTTAGGGGAAGTATTATATCCCTGAATGCATGCATAAATAAAATAGAGAAAATGGAGGTCAAT
This sequence comes from Gymnobelideus leadbeateri, assembly GCA_011680675.1. Lineage (NCBI taxonomy): Eukaryota > Metazoa > Chordata > Mammalia > Diprotodontia > Petauridae > Gymnobelideus > Gymnobelideus leadbeateri. The sequence goes on along the minus strand of WOXC01004836.1, from coordinate 106,625 downwards.
AAATTGGGCATGCAACTGAAAAAGCTAGAAAAAAAAAAACCAAATTGAAAATCCTTAATTAAATACTAAATTAGAAATAATAAAAACCAAAGGAGGGATTAACAAAACTGAATTTAAGAAAACTATTGAATTAATAAATAAAACTAAGAACTGGTATTATGAGAAAGCCAATAAAATTGATAGCTTTAGTCAATATGATAAAAAAGCAGAAAATCAAATTATGAATATCAAAAATGGAAAGGGTGGGGCGGCTAGGTGGCACAGTGAGTAAGAGCACTGGCCTCGGAGTTGGGATGACCCGAGATCAAAACCAGCCTCAGAAATTAGCACCCACACATAAATAATGACTAGCCGTGTAACCTTGAGCAAGTTACTTAACCCCAATTGCTTTAAAAAAAATGGAAAGGGTGAATCTACCTCCAATGAAAAGAAAATTAAAACAATAATTAGGAATTATTTTACCCAATTGTATGCACGTAAATTTGACAATCCTAGTGAAATGGATGAATATTTACAAAAACGTAAGTTGCCCAGACTAACTGAAGAGTAAGCAAACTACTTAAATAACCCTATCCCAGAAAAAGAAATTGAACAAGCCATCAATGAACTCCCTAGGAAAAAATCTCCAGTGCCAGATGGTTTTACTAGTTCTACCAAACATTTAAAGAACTATCAACTCCAATACTTTATAAACTATTTGGGAAAATTGGAGAAGGAGTCCTACCAAATTCTTTTTAGGATACAAATATGGTACTGATATCTAAATCGGGAAGAGACAAAACAGAGAAAGAAAATTACAGGCCAGTTTCCCTTACCAATATAGATGCAAAAATTCTAAATAAAATATTAGCAAAAAGACTACAGCAACTCATCACGAGAATAATATACTTTGATAAGGTAGGATTTATTCCAGAAATGCAAGGGTGATTCAATATCAGGAAAACTATCAGTATAATTGATCACATCAACAACAAAACTAGCAGAAATGGTATGATTATCTCAATAGATGCAGAAAAGGCTTTTGAAAAAATACAACACCCATTCCTATTAAAAACACTTGAAAATATAGGAATAAATGGAGACTTCCTTAAAATAATAAGTAGCATCTATCTAAAACCAACAGTAAGTATTATACGTAATGGAGATAAGCTAGAAGCATTTCCAATAAGATCAAGGGTGAAACAAGGTTGTCCACTTTCACTCCTCTTATTCAACTTGGTATTAGAAATGTTAGCAGTAATAATAAGTGAAGAATAAGAAATTGAAGGAATCAAATTAGGCAAAGAAGAGACTAAGTTATCACTCTTTGCAGACGATATGCCGATATACTTGGGAATCCTAGAGAATCAAGTAAAAAGCTACTTGAGATAATAAACAAATTTGGCAAGTTGCCGGGTATAAAATAAACCCACATAATTCCTCATCATTCCAATATATCTCTAACAAAATCCAACAGCAAGAGATAGAAATAGGAATCCTATTTAAAGTTACTTTAGACTTTATAAAATACTTGGGAATCTACCTGCCAAAACAAACCCAGGACTTATATGAACACAACTACAAAACACTTTTCACACAATAAAGTCAGATCTAACTAAGTGGAAAAACATCAACTGATCATGGTTGGGTCAAGCTAATATAATAAAAATGACAATTTTACCTAAATTAAATTACATATTTAGTGCCATACCTATTAATCTACCAAAAAATTACTTGGTAGAGCTAGAAAAAATAGTAGCAAAATTCATTCGAAAGAACAAAATGTCCAGAATATCAAGGCAATTAATGAAAAGGAATGCTAGGGAAGGTACCTTAGCCATACCAGATTTTTTTTTTTAAACAAATACTTTATTAACTTCTGTTTTACATCATTCATTTCCGCCAGATTTTGAGTTACAATCATTTTCCCCCCATTATTCCCCTACCCAACCTCCCAGAATAGCAGTCCCACAAGATATCGCTTCCTCCAATCTGCTCTCTCCCATACCTTCTCCCATACCCCCATCGACTTTTCCATTAGAGGAAGATGAATCTTTGTGTCCCAATGCCTGCACATCTTATCTCCCAATTATAGGCAAAAGAGTATTAATAATAGTATTTATATATATATTTGAAACATTTAATGTTACGACCTTGAATTTCAGATCCATTTCCTTCCTCCCTTGTCACCCATTCCTTCTTGGGATTTAAGTAATTCAGTATATGTTGTGCATGTCTAGCTATGCAAAACATTATCATAGTAGATATATTGTACAAGGCTGCTTATAATTCCCTCCCACTCATCCCACCCCCCACCTGGTCCATTCCCTACATGATCCTGTCCCTCTTCTATAGTGGGTACTTCCAACCTCCCCTCACCCCAAGGATGCCCTCCCATCCATCATCCCTCCTCTCATCCCCCTTCCCCCTATCCTGCTGCAGGTTGAGATATCCCATTTAGTATGTATGTCATTTTCTCCCTGAACCAAATTCAATGTGAATGTGGTTTTGCCTTTTTAGCCTTCCTTATTCTCCCCCTCCTTGCACCCACTTCCCCTACATGAGATAGTTTACCCTACCATGTCTCTCCCCATCTCCTCTTGCCACTTTCCTCTCTCACCTCATAATTTCATCCCTTGAGTACTCTCCTTCCCAACAAAATCAACCTATGCCCTCTTTCCATATATAACTGTAGCCATATACACACACATTCACATATGTATTCATATGACCACACCCCCTTCTTCCATTATTTTCATAGAGAGAAAGATATCATCAGTCACAGATATTGCTTTTCCATATAGGAATGTAAATAGTTCAACTTTGATAAGTTCCTTTTGATTTCTTTTCCCTGATTACCTTCTCAGGCATCTCTTACTTCTTGCGTCTGGATGTCAAATTTTCTATTCAACTCTGGTTTTTTCCTCAAGAATGCTTGAAAGTCCTCTATTCCACTGAATGACCATATTTTCCCCTGAAACAAAATACTCAGTTTTGCTGGGTAGGTGACCCTTGGGTTCATTCCCAGTTCTTTTGCCCTCTGGAATATCATATTCCATGCCCTTCGATCCCTCAGTGTAGAAGCTGCCAGGTCCTGGGCTATTCTGATTGTGTTTCCACAATATTGAAATTGTTTCTTCCTGGCTGCTTGTGAGTATTTTCTCCTTGATCTGGGGATTCTGGAACCTGGCTATAATATTTCTGGGAGTTTTCTTTTTGGGATCTTTTTCAGGAGGTGATCGGTGGATTCTTTCAACCTCTATTTTGCCCTCTGGATCTAAAACATCAGGGCAGTTTTCCTTGAGAATTTCTTGAAGGGTGATTTCTAGGTTCTTTCCTTGATCATGGCTTTCAGGTAGTCCAATAATTTTTAAATTGTCTCTCCTGGATCTATTTTCCAGGTCAGTGGTTTTTCCCATGAGATATTTCACATTGCCTTCTAATCTTTCATTTGTTTGGATCTGCTTAACAGCATCTTGATTTCTCATAAAGTCATTAGCTTCCATTTGCTCCAGTCTAACTCTGAAGGAATGAATCTCCTCAGTGAACTTTTGAGATTCTTTTTCCATCTGGCAAATTCGACTTTTTAAGGCATTCTTCTCCTCATTGCCCTTTTGGGCCTCCTTTGCCATTTGAGTTAGTCTATTTTTTAAGGTGTTGTTTTCCTCAGTCAGGCTGTTGACCCTCATTTCATACTTTTCCTGCATCCTTCTCATTTCTCTTTCTAATTTTTCCTCCACTTCTCTTATTTGATTTTTAAAGTCCTTCTTAAGGTCCTCTATGGCCTGCAACCCACTCATGTTTTCCCCTGGGGCTTTTGGAGCAGGACTTCTGACCTCACAGTCCTTTTCCCGCTCTATGCCCCCAAAATAGGAGTCTAGGGTTGCATTTTTCTGTTTCCTTTGCCTTGGCATGTTGCCACTTAATTGCTTGACTTTTGGGCTTGTTGCCACACTATGGCTTTAAGGCCAGATAGAGGAATTTTCGTCCGAACGTGTGGGGGGCAACTTCCGTTTCTGGCAAGCTGTAAACCCACCCACAACTTCCACCCTAGATCACAATCCAGATCCAGGGAGGTTAAAGCAAGAGCGATTACCCCCCAAGACTGATCGCTGGATCTCCCCACGATTTGTAGGCTGGGAGCCGGAAATGCCTCTGAAAACTACACAGTGGCGTGTCTCCTCAGCAGCTTCTAGCCCCCAGGGGAGGGAGCTGACGCATTCCCCAAATACAGGTCCCAAAGTCCATAGGACACTAACCTCTTACTTTGTCCTAGGCAAGTCTATGTTGATAATTCTGGCGTCTCCACAGTTCCTGGTGTTCTGGGGTTCCTCCAGCCGGCTGCTGGCCCTGCCGCCCTGGGGCTAAAACCTCGGCTCACGTGGACCTGGGCTCGGCTCGGCTCCTGCGCTCTGCGCGCTGCCGGCTCCCAGACCACTGCGCTGGTCCTTCCTGCAGGGTGCTGGGCTGTCCTCAGCGGGAGGTTAGCTTCTCTGTGTCGTTCTGTGGGTGCTGGGGCTCCAGAAGATTTTCAGAGTCCTTTTTTACATAGTTTGCGGAGAATCTGGGGGCAGAGAGGCTTGGAAGAGCTGTTTCTACTCCGCCATCTTGGCTCCGCCCCCCAGCCATACCAGATTTTAATCTGTATTATAAAGCAGTCATCATCAAAACTACTTGGTATTGGCTGAGGAATAGAGTCAATGGAATAGATTGGGTACATGAGACTCAGCAGTCAATGACTATTGTCATCTATTGTTTGATAAACCCAAAGACCCTAGTTTTGGGGATAAGAATGCACTATTTGACAAAAACTGCTGGGAAAACTGGAACATAGTATGGCAGAAATTGGGCATAGACCAATATCTAACACTGTACACCAAAATAAAGTCTAAATGCGTGCATGATCTAGGTATAAAGGCTGATCCTGAAAGCAATCTTGGAGATTTATGGAGAGGGGAAGACTTCATGATGAAACAAGAGTTAGAGAGCTTTATAAAATGCAATATGGATAATTTTGATCACATTAAATTTAAAAACTTCTGTATAAATAAAGCCAATGTTACCAAGATTAAGAGGGGAGTGGAAAATTGGGAAAGAATTTTTACAACCAGTGTTTCTGATAAAGGCCTCATTTCTAAAATATACAAAGAACGAGTTGAATCTATAAGAATACAAGCCACTCGTGGGGTGGCTAGGTGGCATAGTGAATAGAGCACCAGCCCTGAAATCAGGAGGACCTGAGTTCAAATCCAGCCTCAGACACTTAACACACTAGCTGTGTGCCTTTGGTCAAGTCACTTAATCCCAATTGCCCTCCAAAAAAGCAAAAAAAAAAAAAAAAAAAAAAAAGGATACAAGCCACTCCCCAATTGATAAATAGTCAAAGGATATGAACAGGAAGTTCTCGGGAGATGAAGTGTGATGACTAACTCCAATAGACTGGGCTCCTCTCAGCAATGTTCTAAATCACTATTGATTAGAGACATGCAAATCAAAACAACTCTGAGGTACCACATCTCACTGGCTAGATTGGCTAAAATGACAAAATAGGAAAATGACAAATGCTGGAGAGGATGTGGAAAAATTGGAACACTAATGCGTTGTTGGTGGAGTTGTGAACAGATCCAGCCATTCTGGAGAGCAATCTGGAACTATGCCCCAAGAGCTATAAATAAGTGTATACCCTTTGACCCAGCAATACCACTTCTTATATCCCAAAGAGATCAGAGAAGTGGGAGGAGGACCCATATGTACAAAAATATTTATAGCAGCTCTTTTTGTGGTCATAAAGAATTGGAAATCAAGGGGATGCCCATCAATTGGGGAATGGCTGAACAAGTTGTGGTGTATGAATGTAACAGAATACAACTGTGCTGTAAGAAATGAGGAGCAGACGGACTTCATAATAATCTGGAGAGACTTATATTAACTGATGCTGAGTGAGGAGAGCAGAACCAGGAGAAATCTCTACAGAATCACAAACACAATGCATGTGTGATGACTAACTTCAAAAGACTGGGCTCCTCTCAGCAACGTAAGGTTATAAGACAACTCCAAAAGACTCATGATTGAAAGAGATATCCAAATCCAGAGAAAGGGTTTCGGAGTCTGAATGCAGAGTGAAACACACCGCTTGTTGTGTTTCTTTGTCTTGTTTTGTTTTATTTCCTCTTTTCCACTGATCATTCCATCTGTTATAATCCTTCTTTACAACCTGACTAATGATCAATGTGAAGACATTTGTAGATCCTATATTCTAGTGCATGCCGCCATGAAGTGGGATGAGGAGAGGGAGGGGGAGAAAATTTGAAACTCAAGGGACTGTGGAACTGAATGTTGTAATTTTCAAATAAATAAGAAAATCAATTTATTTAATTAATAATAATATAAAAAACTGTGTTTGGTCCCAGTTAGCATGAATGATTAGTTAAGATAGGAAACTAGCAGGTGGGGGTGGTCTGTGGGATCCCTGGAGGGCTGCGGGTATTTTTCTTGAACAAACATCCCTACCCCTTCTTATGTTAGCTATCCCCATTCCCACACCAAGTGAGAGATGTCCCCCCTCTAAATGAGGTAATACAGGTACAATCCATCTCTCATGCAGAGCAGGCTACATCAGCTTCATCTTCCAAGTTAGCCAACTGTGACTTGGCCATTTAAATATGACCATTGCCTAAACACATCCCTTGGGGTTTCCATTCATGCTCTGATACCCTGTGCCCCTTTAAACTCCCCAGCCGTGTTTAGTTTACAGGGAGATACCAATATGTCATGCACCAGCAGCATTTACAGGGCTGTGTTTTGTCAGTTGCAAATTATATCTGAACTTAAGGGGAAAATAAAGCATCAGCCACAATAGTGTCCCTAATTTCACTGTAGAGGAAACATTCAGCACCTGGAATTTGGAAGCCTTCCTTACTCTGCTGCTTTGGTTCCAGCAAATCGTTGGAGGAAACAGTTTTCTGGATGCCCCAAAGTAATGCCCGGGCCTCTGTTTTTACATATTGAAACTGTGCATTTAGATGCTATTCAAGCATTTCAGGCATCAGTAGTGTTTATAAAGGAAACTGCCAGCGGCGAATCTAGGCTGTTTCTTAAATTAATAATGCTTTTGTTCAGCGTCCAATTTTTCCTTCCAGGACTAGAAGAGCTGGGGTATATCTCTTTCATTTATTCGCTGGATTGTGATGACAATTTCCATTTACACAATTCTTCTCATCTGGAGCACTCTCCTCTGCACACTCAATCACTGCCTGCTGTGTGCATGTGTGGAGGGAGCCAGTGCAGACTGGAGCATTTCCGGCTTGGGCCAAGGAACATTACCATCTCAGAAGAAATTCTCAGTTTATCTCCACTCTTCCTCCCCTCCAAGAACTGGGAGGAAGGATGTCTGTCACCTGTTTGCCATGGAGTAGGCCCGCCTGATCATGAGGTGATCACTCAGGGATGATTTGTGAAGTAGAAAAGCCAATCTGGGGGCATCAGCCTTGAGAACTAGAAGGGGCCACAGAAATCCCATAGCCTCTCGCCTTCATTTTGCAGCTGAGAAACAATGAAGTTCAGAATAGTTAAATACTCAAGGTCAGGGGAGCAAAAGCAAAAAGCAAAAGGAGGAGCAATATAATTGGGGATTTTGGTGCCTCACAAAGCAACCTAGGAGGAATAATAAAAACATACCCTGATAATGTCAGCGTCTTCTCTCTTCCTCCTCCTTCTCTTCCTCCTCCTCCTTCTCCTCCTCCTCCTCCCCTTTATCCTCCTCCTCCTCCTTCCCTTCTCCTCCTCCTCCTTCCCTTCTCCTCCTCCTCCTCTTCCTCCTTTCCCTCCTCCTCCTCCCCTTTCTTCTCCTCCTCCTCCTCCTCCTCTCTCTCCTCCTCCTTCTCCTCCTTCCCTTCTCCTCTTCCTCCTTCCCCTCCTCCTCCTCTCCCTTCTCCTTCCCCTCCTCCTCCCCCTTCTCTTTCTCCTCCTCCTCCCCTTCTCTTCCTCTCCTATTTCTCTTCCCCCCCTCCCATTGAGAGTTTTGGGGGAGAGAATCCAAGGACATGGGGTGAGAGAATCTGGTGATGCAGCTACTAGGGGAAAACATCTCCTATGGAAAAGTCAGAGAGATTCATTAAGGGAGGGAGACACCAATTTGGGTTTAAGCAAAAAGTCATTCAGGGCTAGGTCTCCCTCATCTGGAGTGTAGCCACACCAGTAACTTCTACTTTGCTGAAGGAATCTAGTATTTCAGTTTACTGAATTTCAGTTTACTGGGACACAGCCCTGATCACCCTACCCTGGTCACAGCTCTAGAATCCAAGTTTCCTGCCTCCAAGTCTAGTGCCTTTTTCACTATACCATGCCAAAAATGACTGCCTACATGGTGGGTTTTTAAAATGCTACAGGATCTCATCAACACCCTCTCTTTTGCTATTCAGTCATTTCAGTCATGTCCAACTCTTTGTAACCTCATTTGGGTTTTTCTTGGCAGATTCTGGAGGGAATTGCCATTTTCTTCTCCAGTTCATTTTACAGATGAGGAAACTGAGGCCAACAGGGTTATGTGACTTGTGCAGGGTCACTTAGCTAGTAAGTGTCTGAGGCTGGATTTGAACTCAAGTCCTCCTGACTCTAGGCCTGCCTCTCTATCCACTGTACCAATTTCTCTATCTCTCCTCTTCTTCCTTTTCTTCCCCTTCTTTGTTTTGTTTCTGACCCTGGACTCCACCACAATTCAATTGCTTCCCACCCAGAACTTACCTCTGTGCTTGGGACCTTCTCAGCCTGGAACGTATCACTACCATGCTGGCCTTGTTCTCTTAAGAGTAAATGATTTCTGAGGTCTCCATTATGGAGAAGGGCATGTGTCATTCCTCTCCTAGCTGTGCTTCTGACTCCAGACTTCGCCAACATGCCTGTGCTATAAATCTTCTGTCTTCTCCCCACTGCTTAGCTCCTTTTTCTAGGGTGTCTTCTCCCATTAGAATGTAAGTCCCCTGAGGGCAGGGACTCTCGTTTTCTGCTAGTCCCCGGCACATAGAAAACCTTGCCTGCCTGCCTTTCCCCATCCTCTTCCCTCCTTCCTTCTCACCTTTCCCTCCCCACTTAGTTGTGTCCCCTCCTCCACTTTTCCAAAAGACCGCCCCGCTTAATGAACTCTCTCAGACCTGGGTCTGGGACCATGAATGATTCAGTTCTTTAAAACCTCTTTTTAATGATGCTGACAATTTCTAGAGCATCATCAAACACACATTAAGTGAAGACAAGGCTTCAGAGGCATAGGCTAAACAAATGCTAGATACACTAACAAACCAATTTATTTTCCTCATGAATCGATTCCCCACCCCTCCCTCCCCATGTGTGTCTTGAGAACACGTTATCTCCTGGGGAGGATGTCTGTGTCTCTCTCTGTGTTATGTGGATCAAAAACTATTTTCACTTAATTTTAAGCCTGACAAGGCCCCTAATAGGAAAAGGAGTAAATAAAGCTTTGAAAATGATGACAACAAAAATAAAAATAAAAATTACATGTGAGATGAGGGTCTTTTACACAGTCAATAATGGCTTTCCTTTTCTCTGGAAGGGTTGGAATGATGTGAATGATATGAATGATTCAGAGCTCCAGGCTTTCTCCAGACCCAGTTTTTACAGTCCAGGTTCTAATATAACCTTGTAATTTCTTGCCAAGAAACTGGCCTGGCTCCTTCATTCTCTGCAATCAATAGATGTGTTTTCTGAGCTCCCTCCAGTGACTTGAAAACAAATACAGCCCCGGGTGTGCTGGGCCCTCCCCTTTCTATAGTACAGCTCACAGGGACCTCAGAATGCAGAGCTGGCTTGCTGGGAGGACTGTCCCGGGGACTGATTATAAGAGGGAAGAGACCACTGGGCAGAGGAGAATGAAAGGCTGTTATTTCCCTGCACTCTGCTGCACTTGTGGTTCCTGTCACAGTCACTTGCCTGTGGGCAGAATTGTGATCTAGTGATGGACATATGAGCCATTGTGGTTTCTCCTTACATTTCCCAATGGCTACTTGACTAAGAGCTCATCTCAGATTTTTGTCAGAGTAGTCAGTGATCACTTACTTTACCACACCTAGGTCTTGGCTCAAGCATCTCCTTGTGCTGCCAAAGTCCTCCACTTACCCTGAGGGCTGAAATGTTAGTTATCCTCCAAGGTCCCATGTAAATATAACTTACTCCATGCGGTCTTCCTTAAGCCTTACAGGTCTAGAAAAAAAAAAGATCCTTTTTCAGTCAATCAACAAACACTTATTAAATGCTAACTGTGCATCAGCATTGTGTTTAGTGCTGAAACCTCAAATGGCAATTTGTTTGCTTCTGTCTTAAACGATGATCATTTCCATTTTTGTCACTATTGTTACATTTGGTCCCACCCCCTGCTAGACTGCAAGTCCCATGAAAGCAGGATTATTATTAAATTTTTGCATCTTTCCAAGCACAGTGGTTTGCTCATGGAAGTCACTTAAATATTTGCAGAGTTAAGTTTGATTAATTCAATTTCTTCAAATATACTTTTCCACAACGATGGATTATTAAAGGATTTTGAGCAAAGGCATGGCATAGGCTTAAGAAAGAATGATCTGGCCTTAATATAATGGATGAGCATGTTGGGAAGGAGAATGGGGGGGTGGGGACCCTTTAGGAGGCTATTTGTAGAAGGCTTATGGTGTATAATTAGTCTCTGAGGTGAGAGCTTTAACAATTAAGTGAATTCTTTTTTTAAAAGAAAGGAAACTAACCTTCATTTATTATGTATATATACATATACATGTATGTGTGTGTTTTGTAGAGTGGCAATTAGGTAATTCTTCCTAATTCAGACAAGACATCTCTATAATTAGTCTGAATTAGTGAGTTTTTGTTGACCTTAATATATCAATGGGTGTATGCTCTTATTAGTATGGACTGTGGGATAGTCTTCCTACCAGGAAGAATTGGAATAAATCCATACTTTCTCACGTCTTGTGTAATTCTTGCCCATTTCTTTCTGCAAATTTCCCCTGTGGAAACTTCCCTGTGTCCTAGAAAGCTTTCTTCTTTGATGTTTTTGTCATTTTATTTTATTTTTTTTTATAAACTAGTATATGCCTTGAAGAACAATGCTCAGGCTTCCTTTTTTTTACCTGCTCTTATTACATGACCCACCTACCTCCTTTTCCACTCATATTGTACATATCTGTGATGATGCCTCTTATGCCACTTTCTGTTTACAATTTCTCATTGACAATACACTGCTACTGCCTTATGTCCACCTTGAATCTTTATTTTGCCCTTTGGATCACAAGCAATTTTGAATTCTCTGATACTGTAATATTTTTTGATTCACGGCCACAATAGAGCATCACCAAGAGAATATTGGTTTTAAAAAGATGGCCTTTTGTGTCAGCAAATAGCTTGGGATGGTTGAATTTGATCATGTCATGCCTTTGTTCAAAATCTTTCAGTAATCCTATTGGTAATGGAAAGTATCTCTTCCACTGATTCAACTAAAGGGCCTGCTTGTGGCCCATCTTTAACCCCCATTCAAGATGCATACACTGATAGACTTATTCAGTAGGATGCCTTAACAACCATACATAATAATCCAGGCAACACATTTTTTTCATCCAGTGTATTTTTCCTGTGTGGATAGCTAAGCCTACATCTTTAGAGTGACTATGGATCCTGTTCAATGGGACATGTAGTGTTTCAGGATGAGATAGGGGAAAGACCATGTTATCAAACATCAGGAGCAAATGGAAATCAAACTTATCAGTGGGGAATAGAATTTGTGAAGGACATCCTCCTTGAAAATGAGCAAGTCCTGTATATGTCTCCCTCTTTTGTATCTGGTTCCACTTTGGTGCAAGCTAACTCATCAAACAAAGTTGTCCCTCTTGCGGTCATGTCTGCTGTGGCAATTTTAACGTGTGTGGATCACACCTATGATAGAAGCTACATTCTGCTCTCTTCCTCATTCCCTGCCTACTGTGTCAATGTGTTGTCTGCAATGGGAAAAATGCAGTAGGCAAACAGGATTTTTATGTTCTCTACACTTCTGACTGTGATGATGTTTTATAATGTAGAAAATTATTGATGAAAACCTGTCAATTTCTTTCTTCTATTTTCATTAAGGAATGACCTTGAAACACACATAGCTCTCTCTCTTTTGAAGATTCAGATAGAGATGAGAAAGTAGGAATATGAATCAGTCACTACTAATATGTTTCTCATGAATGTGTGTGTGTGTGTGTGTGTGTGTGTGTGTGTATGAGAAAGAGAGAGAGAGAGAGAGAGAGAGAGAGAGAGAGAGAGAGAGAGAGAGAGAATAACATTTTTGATCTTTTTATTTTCATATTCTGGTTGACTTCAAAACTCAGAGTCTTTAAAATTATGTCACTTTCAGAATTAATTTTTTCTATATAAGGGAGGATTTGGCTATTTTTACTAGACCTTTTTGGGACAGCTAGGTGGCACAATAGATAAAGCATTGGACCTGGAGTCAGGAAGACCTGGGTTCAAATCTAACTTCATACACTTACTAGCTGTGAAACCTTAGGCAACACACTTAAACCTGTTTGCCTCAGTTCCCTCATCTGTAAAATGAGCTAGAGAAGGAAATGGCAAGCTACTCCAATATCTCTGCTGAGAAAACCCTAAGTCTGAAATGACTGAACAATGAGACCTTTATCCTGAGTGCTATTCATGTGTGTATATGTGTATGCATGTATACGCATATGTAGATATATGCATGTATATGTGCACACACATGCAGAATGTATGCATGTGTATACACATATATTCAATTGTGCACACACATACACATGTGTATGTATATACACACATATATATCTCACACCAAACAAGATATTTGTAAAGCACTTAGCACAGTGTGTAGCACGAAGTAGGTGTTTTTATTGTTCAGTCATTTTCAGCCATGTCCAACTCCTGCCCCCCTGCTCTGTCCATTGCACCGCTTAGTTGCTCTAGTATCTCATGAGGGAGGGAAGGGATTGAACTTTTTAAAGCCTATATTAAGCCTAAATTTGCCTTCTTTGTAACTTCTACTTCTTAGTACTAATTCAGTATCCTGAGGCCAACTAGAGCATTTCTAATCCCTCTTCTTAAGTGAGAACCCTTTAAATACATGACAATAGCCATAGTTCCCTCTTCTTCCCCTTCCCAGTCTGACCTCTTCAAGCTAGACACTCTTGATTTCTTTATCTCAGCTCCTAGAGACCTAAATTCAGGGTTGACCAGAGCAGATTCTGCACATAGTCCTCCACTTAGGACAGGAAATAGAGGGAAGTATGTGTCAGATTGAACTCCCAGAACTCTCAGACCATCAAAACCATATTTCCCAGAGCAGATCAAAGGAAGAATGAAAGAAAAAAAAGAGATAAATACTATTACTAATAATAATGATGATAGAGATGCTCAAACCCAGAATAGGAGAATAACTCCAACACACCTATAAGTAATGCCTAAAAAAAAAAAACAAACAAACACAGTTTACCCACAAAATCAATGAGAATTCCTAGAAGAAATAAAGTGAGAGTATTTTTTTTAATGATCATATAAAGGAAATGAGAAAGATTAAGGAAGGAACTGGTAACTAGGGAGAAGAGGTTTGGAAAAAGAATTAACTACTTAGCAAATGAGGTGTCAAACCTTACCCAAATAATAGACACTTTGAAAATTAGAATGGATCAAGGATAAGTTGGTGACCACATAGGTCAATAAAGAATACTAAAACAAAGTAAAAAGATTGAAAAAAATGGAAGGAAATATAAAGTATCTAATATAAAACAGACAGGAGAGATAAAATACAAAAATGATTACAGTACCTAAAAGTCATAAGCAAAAAAGCTTGAAGATCATATTTTTAAAATGATGACACAAAACTCCCCAGATCTCTTAGAACCAGAGGGCAAAGTTAAAATAGAAAGAACCCCCTGGTCACTTCCTGAAAGAAACCCCAAATGAAACCTCTGAGGAACATCACAACCTAAATCTAGAACTTTCACATAAAAGAAAAAAAAAACATTGAAAATACTCAGAAAGGAAGAGTTCAAGCATCAAGGAACCATCCACCATTAGGATCAAACAAGATTTAGCATCTACTACTATGGAAAAAAGAGAGGATGTAATACAATCTCCCTAAAGGCAAAATATGCAGGTTTATAACCAAGAACAAATTTTAAAAAGAAAAAAAATTAATGTGATCTTATAGGGAAATATGAACCTTTCATCATTTCTTGATAAAAATATTGGAGTTGTATGGAACTTTTGAAATACAAACAAAGCAATAAAAGGCAAGATGAAAAAGTAAATAAATACAAATGAGAAATTAGAAAAGATGGAATAAAAATGAAGTGTCTTCCCTACAATGGGGATGGAGGGATGTTGGATTATACAATTATCCCCTAAGAATTATAATGTCAGCAGGGATCATAGAGGGAGTCATATAAAATATATTGATTTTTGCTAAATCTTAAATGAAGAAAAGAAAGGGGAGTTTCATTTGAATTGTCATTTCATATAATCAGAGGTACAAATAGAGATACCTATGAACAATGAAAGGGTGGAAGAATGAGTATGACCTGAGTATTTCATCTGAACTGGTCAAAGGATGGTAGAACACACATATAAACACAATCATTCAATAGGGAAATAGCTGGAAAAAGAAAGAGAGAAAAAAGTAGGGGATAATAGAGAGGGCAGGTTTAGGGAAGGATCTAAATAATTTCCATGTTCAGAGAGGGAATTGTGAAGAGCAACCTGAAAGGATAGAAAAGGTAAGAACCTGTGATTGGAGATGGTGATGGAAAAAGAATAAAGGCAGAGTATTGGAAAGCACTGGTTCTTCTCACATTCCTGTTCTACTCCCATCATCTTCTAAGTGAACAATGTTCAGGGAGCAAAGAGAAGGAAATGGATGAGAATAGGATGGAAGGAAATATATACCACTGAAAAGTGTATGGACAAACAAATCCAATGCAGCTGAGATTAAAAAAGAAACACTTAAATAGGAAAAAAAAATCCTTGCAGCAAGTTTGTCTGATAATTATCTCATTTCCGAGATATATAAAAATTGGTACCAATTTATTTGAATAAGAACTACTCCATAGTTCTAAAGGGAAGAAATCTAAGCTATCAAAGTCATATAAAATGCCCCCAAATCAGTAATAATTAGATAAATTAAAATTAAAGCAGCTGAGTTTCTACCTCACACTTATTATGTTGGAAAAGCTGACAAAAAAGAGGAAATGGCAAATGTTGGAGGAGTTGTGGGAAGATGCCACATCAATACACTGTGGATGAAGCTGTGAATTGGTCCACCCATTCTGGAAATCATTTGGATTTATGCCCACTTTGAGCCAGGAATACCGCTTCTAAGCCTAAACCTCAATGAGATCAAAGAAAGAGGAAAAGGTTCTAGAAATACAAAAATAATTGTAGCTTCTCTTTTTTTGTAGCAAGACTTAGAAACTAAAGAGATACCAATCAACTGGGCAATAGCTGAAGAAATTATGACATATGGATCTAATAGAATATCATCATGAAAAGTTTGATAATATGCCCTTGATAAAAATCAACTTAAACCTAAAAGGACTGGAAATCATGGTTTTAAAACAAAAATAAAAGATCATAGACACTTCCTTGGGAAGCATTTGGC
Source organism: Gymnobelideus leadbeateri (assembly GCA_011680675.1). Lineage (NCBI taxonomy): Eukaryota > Metazoa > Chordata > Mammalia > Diprotodontia > Petauridae > Gymnobelideus > Gymnobelideus leadbeateri. The sequence continues at coordinate 90,982 of WOXC01004836.1, read as the reverse complement.
CTGGTCACTGTGAACATTCCCTCAAGAAGAGAGTGGGAAGTCATAGAATATAGTCAAAACTGAAAACATCACTCAAGGAAAATCTTAAAGGATAGGACTAGCACATGTAACACCAATGATTCAATGAGAGTCAATATGGGTCAACATAGATCAGTATGGGAGATAGAAAACTGGTTTCATAGTCAAGAATGCCTAGATTCAAGTGCTGTCTCCGACATCTACTGGCTGTTTGACCCCAGGTAAGCCAATTGGAGGCAGCTAGGTGGTTCGGTAGATAGAGTGCTGGACCCAGAGTCAGGAAGACCTGCGTTCAAATGTGACCTCAGACACTCACTAGCTGTGTTACCCTGGGCAAGTAACTCAGCCTCTGTTTACCTAATCCACTGGAGAAGGAAATGGCAAACTATTCCCGAATCTTTGCCAAGAAAACCCCATATGGAGTCAGGAAAAGTCAGACATGACTGAAACCTTTAAGTCATTTGACCTTTCAGTGTCCCAGGCAACTTGCTAAGACTATAAGAAGCAGAGAAAGTGCCAGTCTTGGAGGAAGGAGGTTCCTCCTCTGGGATTATCCTGTCAGTGACATCACACATCCAGTCTCTATTCCTATGGGCCAATGTGGATACAGTAGCCCAGGAAGCTAAGTCAATCTTAGACTGTGTTGAGAGGCATAGCATACAATACTGTTTTACTCTGCCCTGGGTTGTCCTATTGAACTACAATTTCCTTTAGTCTTTTGGTTTTATTTATAAGGTAACAAGGTGGGAAAAGCACCCTGTTTAGTGCACCTGTGTTGTATCTGTCACCTGTGGGACCTCATCAAGTCAATTCACACCTCTCGGTCTCAATTTCCTCATCTATAAAATTAGTGTGTTGGACTAGATGGCTTCTGAGATACTCCCCAACTTCGGATCTATGGAATCATGTATTAAAGCCAGAAGGGGCCTTAGGGGGCACTAAGTCCAATCCTCACATTTTACAGATGAGAAAACTTGAACTCCAGATTGGTTTGCCCGAGGTCACACCACGAATGATACCTGAGTGGAGTTTAAACTTGGGTCTTCTGAACTCCAGGGCAGAAACTTGATTCTCCAAACCTCACTGCCTTTTATGATTCTATTCCTGCATCCTGCCTCTGTTATTTACTGTGTGAGCTATCCTGCACATATCCTTTCCCCTTTGGGGGCCTTAGTCTCTACATCTGGAAAAAGAGGGAGTTGAATTAGATACTCTTAAATATTCATTCCAGATATCAATCCTTCAATTCTCTGGGTATAAATATTGCTATAGCTCCAGTTCTCCAAAAATTTACTTTCTTTCTTTTTCTTTTTCTTTTTTTTTTGCTTTTTGAAGAGAGGAAGGCAGGGTAATCGGGGTTAAGTGACTTGACCAAGGTCATAAGCTAGTAAGTGTTAAGTGTCTGAGGCTGGATTTGAAATCAGATCCTCCTGACTCCAGGACTGGTGCTCTATTCACTGTGCCACCTAGCTACCCCGCCCCCTCAGAAATTACTTTCCAAAGAGTACATATTAAAAGGAGTTTCAGTTAAATCTGTGCTGGTTTTCATAATGTTCACAGTAACACTGAGAGCTGACCTTTGAGAGTGCTTTAAGGCATCCCTATTGTTAAAATACATTTGATGTTTATAGTAGTTCCTGAACTAGGTTGTGAAAATATTATTGCCCTCATTGCACAGAAGGGGATACCAAGTGTCAAAGAGGTATCCTGACTTGCCCAGGGGCATATTGCTAATAACTATTAGGAACCAACCAGCTCTTTAGAATCTGAACTTAGCTGCTTTCTTTCTCCTTGACATAGTAAGCCTTTATGGTATCTTTATGCAAGATACTATGCCTCATTTCTGAATTCCTTTCCATGGATCTCAAGAAATAAATAGATGCTCTTCCTATTGGCCATTTTATGGATTCTTTGTTTATTAAGGTAAGAGTATTCCTACTACCTGGCACATAAAAATGATTTTTATTTAGGAAAATTTGGGTACTTCTTTCTGAACTTTCTGACAGTTCCTCCTTTCTGCTTGGAATTCTTCCTTCCTTTGTTTGGCTTCTCTTAAGTCACAGCTAAAGTCTCACCTTCTGCAAGAAGACTTTCTTATTAAAAAAAAACAACAACAACACAAGATTTCACTGATATCTTTTTGGTTTTTACATCATCATAATTTTCCCCAATCTCTCATCTTTTCACTCCTCCTAGAGAGCCATCCCATAAAGCAAATGATATTTTAAGACAAAAAAAGGGAAAAAAATCAGCATAACCAATAAATACATTGAAAAAGTCTGAAAACATGTGCAATGTACAACCTCTGCCTACCTCCCACCTCCACAAAGGGAAGTTAGGGTATCTTCTCATTTTGTTTCATTTTAATCCTCATTTATCTTTGTAATTTTGCTACATTCATTTTAATTTTTTGGTGTGTAACTGTTCTTTCTATTTACATTGTTGCATATTCTTGCATTTTTTTTTTTAAGCAATTGGGGTTAAGTAACTTGCTCAAGGTTACATGGCTAGTCATTATTTATGCGTGGGTGCTCATTTTCTGAGGCCGGATCTGATCTCGGGTCATCCAAACTCCGAGGCCGGAGCTCTTACTCACTGCGCCACCTAGCCGCCCCTTTAGGGCAATTGGGGTTAAGTAACTTGCCCAAGGTTACACGGCTAGGTTTTTTTTTTTTTTTGTTCGTATGGATTAAGTGTCAGAGGCCGGCTCCGAACTCAGGGCCTTCTGATTCCAGGGCCTGCGCTCTATTCACTGCGCCACCTAGCCGCCCCTATTCTTGCATTTTTTTGCTAGGCTTAGTTCACTATGCATCAGTTCATGTAGATCTTCCTATGATTCTCTGAATTCATCATACATAATTTCTTACAATATAATGGTATTTCATTAAGTTCATATCCCATAGTTTGTTGAGCCATTCTCAAGTGATGTGCATCTACAATTGTTTCTAATTCTTAGCTATCATAAAAAGTATTTCTATAAACATTTTGGAGTATGTAAGAACTGTTTATACTTATCTTTTGACCACTTACATTTTGGGGAATGGTCACTAATATATATTATAGGTACATTATATTGTGTATATATACACATATATGTAAGTATATATGCATATACACACGTATACATACTGTATATGTATGTGTGTGAGGCCTGGAAATGTTATTCACATTTTATCCCAAACTCTTTTCACCATTACCCTTGGTATTTTTGTTCTTTTGTTTTTTCAAATGGATTGTATACTTATTTTGTCAAGTTCTATAAAATACAACCTTAGTAATTTTACTGGGATGGCATTAAAAGTATGAATTAACTTTGGTAGCATTGTCATTTTTTTTTACTATATTGGCACAGCCTAGCTATGAACACTGACTATTCCTCTGAGTAGTGTTTAAGTTCTTTATTTCTTTAAGGAATGTTTTGTAATTAAATCTATAAAAATCTTTTGTGCTCTTTGGTAGAGTGATCCATTTGGTAGTTATTTATAATGGGATTTCCCTTTCTATTATTGCTTCTTGGACTTTATTACTTTAAAGAAATGCAATTTATTTTTGTAAGTTTTATTTCATAGCCTTCAACTTTGCTGGAGCCATCAATTGTTTTCATTAGTAGCTTTGTTGATTTCCTCATCAGCCAATTGTTTGATCTTCTCTTTATCTATTTAACATATTTTTTTCCCTCTGGTCTTATTACTGCTCCTAGGATTTCCAGAAGTATATCCAATAATGAGCATCCTTGCTTGACTTCTGTATTTGTTGGAAAACATTCCAGTGTATCTCCATTTCATATGATGCTTGCTTTTGGTTTTAAAGAGATGCTTTTGTGATAATAATAAAGTCTCCTCTATGCTTATACTCTCTATGATTTTTAGGATAAATGAGTTTTGAACTTTGCCAAAGGCTTTTTCTGCATGTTTTGGTATTTAACATGATTAATTATGTTGGTTATTTTCCTGTCCTTGCATCTCTAGTATGAATACCACTTGGTCAAAATGAATGATTTCTTGAATAAATCTTCATAGTCCATTTATTAAGATTTTGTTTAAAAAATTTTAATCAATATATATTAATGATGTTTATCTATAGTTTTTTCTCCCATGGTTTATTCTTTCCTAGTTTAGGTATTAGGACAATATTTGTCCAATAAAGGCTCCAGCAGGGTGATTCCAAATTTCTTTTTCTGTTTTAAAGAATAGTTTGTGATATATGAATATTAATTGTTCTTTAAATCTGATGGAATTCCTCAAGACCAGGAGATTTTTTTTCCCTTCAGTAGTTACTTTATAGCTCATCTTATTTCCTTTTCTGGGACTGAGCTATTTAAGATCTCCATCTGTTCTAATCATTTGGGAATTTTATATTTCTGAAGGTGATCATCTATTTCTCCTGTGTGCTGTTTTGCTGGCATATTAACCAAGTAGTAGAAGTTCTGATTATTCTTTTTATTTCTTCTGGTTTTGTTGTGATTTCACTTCGCTTATGCGCTATTTTATTGATTTGATTTTCTGTCCTCATTTTAATCAGAGCATTTTAAAGTCTATAAATTTTATTAGTATTTTCAAATCAGCTTATATATATATATATTTATCATTTGTGTGGTTTCATTTTAGGTTCCACCTTGTCCATTTTTTCTCTAATTTTTTAGCATCTCTTTTGTATTTATGTTTGTTTATTTGTTGGCTTTCTAATTTTTGAAAATGAATCTGTTAATTCTTTCTTTTTCTGCTTTGTTGCAAGAAACCTTCCTTGCTGTCCCTTCATGCTAGTGTCTTTCCTCTGAGGCTGTCTACAATTATCTCGTGCAAGTACAAATATCTTGTTTGTATGTAGATATTTGCTTGTTGTCTCCCCCATTAGACTGTGATATCCTTGAAGACACTTTGCCAGTAGGTGTCACTATTCAACACAAGAAACTCAAATCTAGATTTAAAATTCTGTGAGATTAATTAGCCCCTAATTTTGTCAGAATTGTGAATTCCAAACTTTGAGTTACCTGGTTTATTTAAAACAAGGATTAAAGTACGGGTAAAGGAAGATATATGCAGAATTTCTAGATTTAGAGATGGAACAAACATCAGAGGTCAGCTTGGCCAACCTCTCTTTCTTCAGGGAAGGAAACTAAGGTCCAGTTGTAATTATTGTTGCTGTTATTAAATGAGATAATATGTGTGAAGAACCTTTAAAACACCAAATGAATGTCAATGATTATTATAACAATATTTATTCCCAGGATTGTTGTGGAAATAAAATAATATAATAGTTACAAAATGCTTAGTTCAGTTCTTGGAACATAGTAATTGCTAGATAAATGTTGCTGTTGTTGTTATTACCACCAAGGTCATGCACATAGTAAAGAGAAGAGCCCAGATTCAAGTCTGTGTAACAGGATCTTAGGTTTAGTTCTGGAAAGGAAATCAGTGGTCCTCTCATCCAAACTCTTCATTTTATAGCTAAGAAAATGGAGACCCAATGATTTACCCAAGGTCATAAGTGAGAAATGAATTGATCAGTGTCTTCTGATTCCAGAGTCTTGACTTTACTCACTGTACCGTACTACCTTTGAAGTCTTTCTTTGCCCCCCCCAACCTCATGCCTATATTAAGGAGAGACTCTTGTTCCTTGGAACCCTCTCTTCTGAGCAGCTTTCATCAGCCTTTTGAGTTGGGGTGAGTTTCAGGAACTGAGTATCTGGGGAAATTCCTGCTGGACTCTTTCCATGCTCCTGAATAATCTTACTCCTCCCCTGTCTTCCCAAGTCTAAGTATTTGCTCTCTATGATAAATCACCAAGAACTGGAAGGGAGTTTATCTACTCCAACTGCTTTGTTTTAAAGATGAGAAAACTAGGACCGGAGAAACTGAGTGGCTTGTTCCAGGTCATACAACAGACCTAGGATCTGAACCCACATTCTCTGGCTTTCATTTCAGTCATGGCCCCCCATCTCCAGCTTATTATCTACTGAATCATGGAAAGGAAGGGTGAATGTATGATGAGTAGAAGCTTTCTCATGTAAAAGCTTTAACAAGAAGTGAGTTCAACCTCCGTTCCATGCCCCCTCCAAAAAAAAAAAAAAAAATAGGAGAGAAACTAAAGGCTTCAGTTGTGATATTTCCTGTGTAGTTATTAACTAATGTGGGAAATTTGGCACTAGAAGTGACAATGATAAATTGATTTTATTACTATTACTTTGCCGATGTCATTTCAGTCTGTCAGAGAGAGATTTTCTGATATTTTTTTTCCTCCTTTCTCAAGTTTTAGAGCAATATCATAACTCTCAGCTCAGGGTTTTGTGAGTGATATTATCTTAATGCAGCCATGATGCTATGAAGTAATAAACCTTTGGACCCAGAAAGGTGATCAAGAGAAAAGGAAGGCAAATCAGTAGGCAACTTGGGTGTCTGGCCAGTATCATATAGATCAGGGGTGAGGAACCAGTGGCCCTGAGGCTACACGTGGTCCTCCTCAAGGTTGTAGGTTTCCCACCCCCAATTTAGTCCAATCCAAGCAACATTTATTAACTGCCTATGTGCCAGGCACTGTGCTAAGTGCTGGGGATATAACTGATAAAAAGCAAGATAATCCCTATCCTCCAGGAGCTTACAATCAGGAGAGAAAGACTCACACAAAAGTACCCACAATCATTTTTGTACTCTTTTAGAAGACTGTCTTAAATAGGTAAACTTAATTATTTTAGAATTGCTTGACCTTCTATTTCCTAAAATTCCCCATAAGAAGTGAACGCCAAGAGGCATCCCTTTATAGTGATTTATAAGAGTGCTTATGGACAGTGGGAATAAATTAACTTCCACTGAGAACAAACAAGGAATGAGCCCATTATTTAAAGGGAAGAATGTATATGGGGCATTTTCGTATTCAAAGATATCACTACCAGTGTTTGTGCTAAGATCATATAATCAAGTTCTGACAGGGACTTTGGAAATGATCTAAGTCAATCCCATCATTTTATAATGAGGAAACTGGGGTCCAGAGAGATTGCACAACTCATCTAAGATAACACAGGTGTTAAGTTGAAGGCTTGTGATTTTCACCCAGCCTTTTGAATGACTCAAAACCAAGGTTTGGCTGTTTGTTTGTTTGTTTTTGTATCTGTGACTATTCTTTTTACTAGAAGTAGAGATTTTTTGTAACTTTTTTTGTGTCGTGGATGTGTTTGGCAGTCTGGTAAAGCCTATCACCCCCCTTCTCCTTATATTAATGTTTTCTTTATATAAACCAATTGTACTGAAATGCAGTTTTTAAAATATTAAAGACACATTTGTAGATACTCCAGGTGAAGAATCTCTGTCTAGAAAGTTGGAGTATGTTAGTAAGTCAGTCAACAAGCATTTATTAAGCAATACATTATGCTAAGGGCAGGGAATATTAAAACAAAACAAAACAAAAAAACAAAACATGGTCCCTATCCTCAGGGAGTTACATTCTAATGGGAGAAAGAAGATGTAATACAACTATCAGTGCCATGGAAATTTCAAAGAGGAGGATTTGGAATTGAGGTCAAGAAACATTTCTGAACAAGCAGAGCTATCCAGAAGCTGAATGGGCTCTCTCAGGGAGTGTTTTATTCCTCTTCTCAGGATGTCTCAGAGCAAGACCAGGTGATTATGCTGAGGTTTTGTGCTCTCCCATCTTCCAAGGAGCCTTCATCTCACATTTCTTCAGTAGCCCAATGGCCAATTCAATTCGTTAATAAATGGGTGAAGAAGCATTTATTAAGCCCTTACTACATGCTAAGCATGGAGATATAAAAAGAAAAACAGAGACAGCAAAACAAAAAACCAATGTAAAAAATTTAGACTCTGAGTAGATGGAAAGGCCTGGAATTACTAAGGGTCCATCAGTAGAGCAGATAGCAAGGCTCAGATATCCTTAGACTTATTTCATAAGCATTTATTAAGTGCCTATTATGATCTAGGCATACAGGGTGTTGTTCAGATGTTTTGCAGTTGTGTCTGACTTTGTAACCCCATTTGGAATTTTCTTGGTAAAGATATGGAGTGGTTTGCCATTTCCCTCTCCAGCTCATTTTACAGACAAGGAAAGTGAGGCAAACAAGGGTGCCATGATTTGTGTAGGGTCGCCCAGCCAGTAAGTGTCTGAAGCCAGATTTAAACTCAGGAAGAGGAATCTTCCTGACTCTAGGCCCAATATCTATTAGCACCACCTCGCTGCTCTGTTAAATCAGGTACAAAGACAAAAACAAAACAGATTTGCCCTGGAAGGACTTACATTCTATTGAAGGGAGAGGAAAATATAATACACATAAAAGTAAATATCCTCACATACACACACACACCTACACACACAGCTAAACACAAAGTATTATTTCTTTTAAGGAGGGGAGGAAATCTGGAACTCTAAGGCTTCCTGTAGGAGCTGATGCTTGGACTGGACTTCGAAGGAAGCTCAGGACCTGAGAAGGAAAAGTATTTGAGGTAGGAGGACAAACTGTCCAAAGGCACCAAGATAGGAGACAGAATATTGTGTGAGGAGAACAGAAAGACCAGATTGTCTGGAATGTGAAATGTGTGAGGGGGAGTAATGTACAGTGAGCCCAGAAAGGGGGACTGGCACAAGATTATGAAGGGCTTGAAATAACAAGGGAAGAAGTTGGTATTTTATAAAGGAAATAGGGAGCCACTGAGTCACTCAGCAAAAGACCTTGGAAAGAGTCTGCTGGGAAGATTTTTCTCACTTAGAAGTCATCTAGCAACCCCCACCCACCTTCACCCCCACCCAATCCAGACAGCCATGTGAGTAACCTCAGGCATGGCTCATTGTCAAGGATGGTGCCATCGACTTCACAAGACTCACTGATTGCTCAGGAATCTTGTTGACAAAGGCGATCAGATTGGATCCTTCCAAAGCTACTCCTTAGTTACTTTTCAGACAAAAGGATGTTTTCATTATTAGGTCAACTTGTGCAGAGAGAACGATTGCTTAAGAAAATAAAGATACACATTGATGTATCGATGGTTTTGGAGGGGGAACAGTATTCGAAAATAAAAATAGAGAGGATGGAGCAAAGGAAACTGAAGGATGCTTCTGGCTTCTTGGAAACACAGACTGCCTTTGGGGTCTGTGTGGTAATATCCTGAGGAAGGAAAAAGAAGGTGTGGGTTGCTGTGAAAAGTACAAAGCTGACTTCATCATGCCCGATGTCAAGAGAAACGTGCTCCCATTAGAACTGTCTCAAAGCGGCATGGGAACAGCGTGCCCTTGGGAGGTCACCTTAGCCTTCCCTGGAGGTGGCCAAGCAAAGGCTGGGAGGGAAGGTGGTGGAAGGATTCTCCTTCAGGTCTGGGTGAGACCGGGTAGGCCTGGCAGTCTCACTCTCTGGGTTCTAATGTTTAGGGTGAATTATTATGGAAGCCTGAGAGCTCACAAAAATCAAGCTTACATGTAGAGTGTGGCATTTGGTAATATCTGACAACAATATAAATGTCTGCCATTCCTACAGCTCTCCATGGTTTGCCAAATGCCTTTCATTTATTATCTCATATGATCATTACGATTCTTGGAGGCTGGTGCGATTATCATCTCCATTTTATAGTTAATAATAATAATAACTGGCTTTTTGGTAGTGCTGTGTGCCCAGCATTTGAAATTATTATCTCATTGGATTTGTTACTATTCCCATTTTACATTTGAGGAAATTGAGACAGACAGAGGTTAAGTGACTTTCTCAGGGTCACAAACCTAATGAATGTCTGAGTTTGAATTTGAACTCAGGTCTTTCCAACTCCAGGTCTGATGCCATATATCCTATATCACTTAGCTACTTTACCTAGTCCAGGGGTGGTGAAGCTGCAGTCTCAAGGCCATATGTGACTTTCTAGATCTTTGGGTGCAGGCTTTTGACTAAGTACAAGTTTTACAGAACAAATTCTTTTATTAAACGGATGTGTTCCATGAAGCTTGTCTTCAATGTGTATATGTGTGTGTGTGTGTGTGTATATATATATATATATATATATATATATATATATTGCATATACATATATACATACCTACATTTATGCTCTCGGTTTTTTCCTTATTTAATCTCATAAACCACTGGATCATCAAGTATCTTTGTTAATCAGAGAATTATAGGATTGCAAAAGTAGAAGAGACCTTGGCCATCATTTAGCCTTTTCTCCCCCTCCAATGGAATGCAATGGGAAATGATTTCTTAGGCACACATTATGTGCCTGGCACTGTGCTAAATTCTGGAGCTACAAATCCAATCATGCCAAAAGTTCCTGACCTCAAGGAGCTTACTTTCCAATAGCAGAACACAGTACACATGGGAGAATGGCAGCCAGGGAGGAGTGATTCGGTATTGCTGATTTGATTCCTGCTTCCAGAGCTCCAGGAGGAAGGGGGTGGTTAGTGGAGAAAATGCCAATGACAACCCGGCATGAAGATGGCTGAGAGGGGCAGGGGCACATCTGGCTCTGGGCTATACCAATCAGAAGACCAGAAATCAAAGGTAGGAAGCTGTAATACCAGGTGGGAGAGAGAGAAGAAAATGAGTTGAAGAGGGATTAAGCCATTTGCCTAATGCTTCATAACCATTCACTGGCTACATGAAGTCATGGCTTCTAACTACACCATGGCTTCAGCAGAAGAGCCCAGTAGGATTTAAGTCCTGAGACATGGGGATGATAGGGATAGGGTCAGGTTAATGGGGAGAGAAGATGGGCTGATGGTAGAATTTGAAAACAGAACCTCTGACTTCATATCCTTAGGTGGCTCTATTCCAACATAGAAATTTAACATATTCAATGACTACTCAGTGAAAGGTAGGCTGTTTCTTTAATTCTCATTTTCATGATTTAGTGAATGAATGTGACAAATACCACCATAGGGTCAAATACAAACTTCCCCCAACCTTCTTATTCCACCAGAAGAAACATTAGGGCCATGATTTTTCTCCTTTATTTCCATCCAAGACCTTTACTTTATGCAATCTTCAGATTAACATATAGACAGCTAGCTCTTTCTAGGGTACAAAAAGTATTAGCCATTTCTTCACATATACTAGGCACTTAATAAATTCTTATGAATGAATGAACTTTCTATAGAGTAAGAAATCTTAGGGGAGCAATGTCAATCTAGGGGGTACATAATGGGTAGGTAGTCTCATTACTCAATTCATGCCATGTCAGTCTGGCTCTTACTGGCCCCAGTCACATTTAGATCACCACCTTCCATCTTATGGCCCCAAGCCTGGGATTTCTTTTGGCTTCTTTGATGGCCCCTCTGCCTGTTCCATTGGTTCCCCTGTGGTGTAGTAGAAAAAATGATGGGACAACTTGGGTTTGACTCCTTCTTATGATAGTGATGAATTAGCTTTGTGACACAGAAACTCCCTTGACTTCTCTACTTTTCAGTTTTCTCATCTATAAATTGGCAATAAGGAGGCAGAGTTTTTATCTCACAAGGCTGTTTGTGAGGACATATTAGTCCCTTCCACCCAGGACAGTTTAGTAAACTAGACTACTTGCTCTCGTTCACCCATGATATTCCACCTCCCACCTCCATGTTTTTGCATTGGCTGTCCCTCATGCCTGGAATGCTTTCCCCTTTCATTTCCACTTCTTATAATTCATGGCTTCCTTTAAGACTCAGCTCAAGTTTCACCTTCTATAGAATATTTTTCCTGGTTACTCTAGCTATTCATACTCCAATTCCCTTATTTTACATAGGAGGAGACTGAGTTATGTAGCTAGTAACAAAGCCTGGATTCAGAATGAAGTTCTTACTCCAAATCTGGAGCTCTTTCCACTGAATCACCTTGCCTTTCACAAACCCAAACAACTTTCCAATATACCAAGGCATCCTGACTCCCCTATATTTCTGCTCACAATTTCCTGAACTAGTTTCTCTTCAGGTAGGGCAGAGGCAAACATATCAGCTCCCCTGAGAGCACCTCTCCTTAGCTCCACTACCATTCTAAAACCCTTACTTTTGGCCATTCCCTATAGTCTTTCCATCTGGATAGACTCCTGATGACTTCTCTTCCCTCTCTAAAAGTTTCCTTTCTTTTTTTCTCTGTCCTTGCTTTAGTTCAAAAATATAGGCTCCCTCTCTGGCTTGTCAGGACATCCACTGTCCCAATAATTCTCTGTTAGTGCCAGCCTGGTTCTGTGGAAAGTCCAGGTTTACATTACAATTATCCTGCTACATGCTGATAAGAGTTCTTTGAGAGAGGGCAGAAAACAGGCAGGAGTGTTTCTCCCTGTTGATCCAATCCATTAGGCTCCTCCTATATTGGGCCTAAACTAACAAACTTGGATTAAAATAAAAGTAAAAAGTAAAAGGAATATGCAGAAAGCTAAAGAAAAGGAAAATGGAAATGACCAAATTTGGAAACGGTCCATTTAAAAAGTGTCTGGCATTATAAAAACTCAATCCACTGCTGGGCAGGCACATTTAAGCAAGAAGGTATACCAGGTCAGGGCAGAAATAATCAGTCTTTTCATTTGCAGCCAGTTTAATAAAAGAGTGCTCCCATTTTTTCAAATATTTATTTAGTCTCCTGTAATTCAGGGTAACTATGGCACTTAGCATTACCCAGGTGTTAAGTCTAATACAGAGAAAAGTCAAATAACCATAAAGAAATCTCAACCGAGGCCCAGGGGAACTTATTAAATGTATTTCATTTAAATAATCCAATTCAACAGATTGAGGCAGAGTCATAAAACAAACCCAGCACTTGAAAGGCCTTGGTGAAAACCCAGCCTTGGCGCCACACCTGCAAGCGGCCCACATCATTAGTTTGAATTACTTCTGCAGAGCCTTTCAGAGGCTGCTTGCTTTGTAATCATTGTGTTGCTTATTCTCCCCAATAATCCCATGATGTAAAGCAACGTTATCGTCCCTAGTTGAAAGTACCACAGAGAGGATGAGTGACTTGCCCATGGTCACACAGCAGGGGACATACAATTCTTTTCCAATAGCACCCATCCTTCCTCTAAAAGATCCCTACTTCTCTTTGCTCAGAAATGGATAATTTTTTAAGGGTGGGTCCTGTCACCCATTTTATAATTCTGATCCTTTGCATTGTGGCAGCACTCTGGACCCCAGAGGCCACCTTGTCTCCCCTCTCCCCCCACATGAGAGATGAACTGAGATTAAATGAAATAAGGTAATGAACACCCCAGGTGGGATTTGAACCCAGGACCTCTGACTTCAGAGGCAATGCTTTTGTCCACTCTCTCACACCATATCCATGGGCTTGAATCCTAACTCTAATACATACTTACTATGTAATTGTGGGGAAGTCAACACCTCTCCTAGGCTCTTCTTCTATAAACTGAGGATGTATATTTCTTTCACTGTTTGCCGCATCAAGTCCAACTTCTTCGTTCAATAGACAAGGGAAGAGAATCCCCAAGAAGAGAAATGACCTACCAAAGCACCTGGGCAGTAAGTGGCAGAGCCAAGATTCAAACCTTGAGATTATGGGCTCTTAGAGAAGAACTAAACCCTCTGACTTGAAATCTCGGGCTCTCTTGGTGATGCCAGAGACGCCAGGTCAAAGTCCCGGCTCTTACCTGTGTGTCCTTGGCCAAGCCCATTAAGCACTGACTCTGAGTCTCACTAATTACTTACTATGTGCCAGGCATTGTGCTATGGACTGGGGGCACCAAGAAACACAAGCTTTGTCATCTGTAAGATAAAGGATCTGGACTCTAAGCACCTTCTCTAGGTGAAAAGCTTCTTGCATTGGATCTAACTAAATTAGTCAGAAACCTACATATCTGTGTGTGGAGGTCCTTGGGAGAACCCCACTTGCACATTCTTCTCCAAGAAAAAAACTGCCCCTGGTTCAAGATATTCTTTAGGTCTACTTCTGCTTGAAGGAGATGCATGAGTGGCTCCTGAATCCGCACTGATGTATTGACCTCTATTAATTAGTCAGAGGATATATTTAGTTAAAAGCAAAGGCATTTAATGAAATATTTAAAAAAAAGATAATACTGGAACATTTCCTCCATAAGCCTAAGGTATTTGCTCTCCCAAATATGGAAATGGTGAACACAAAGGGGATCTGTGTGGAGGGGTAGGGTGTAAGGTGTAATACTGTTCCCTGCAGTGGGCCTGGGTTTGAATCTTGCCTTAGATATTTACTCACCTTGTGACTCCTGGCAAGTAATTTTGCTTCCCTGAGCATCAATTTACTCACCTGTAAGTTGGTGACAATAGCTCTTCACTACCCATCTCAAAGAGTTGTTGTGAGTATAGCTTTTAAAAACCCTTAATGCACAAAAGAAATATCCCTGCCTAATGCTGCAATGGGAATGTAAATTTATGCTGTTGCCATCTTTCTAAGATTGTAATTTGTAAGATCTTCCCTGCCCCTAGGCCCTTTGATAGGCTTAAGTGCACCTGGAGCCTTTTGGGGGAGGCTTGTTTTTTCGGGAGATACTTTATGATTGGGCAGTGGGTCAAGAGGGTTGTTACATACTCTGAGCCAGGTGAAGGCTATATAATCCCTGATGTGAGGCTTTACTTTGGGGCTCACTTTGAGAAGTGTTGCGTGATTTGACCAGATGGGGCTCTCAACAGCTGTTGAGAGCTTCCCCCCTTTGAAAAACCAAGATGTTGATGCTTCCCTCTCTGGTAACTGTGATTAGGTTTGGATGTAATGGTTGGTTGGACAGTTGGAGGCCTGTCTGCTTGATCTGTTTCTCTGTCTTGTAATTTTTGCTTGTAACCTCTGTATAATCTGAAGTTTGGGGTGCTGACCTTTTCCCCTGAACTAGGTAAATGATGTTTGATTGATTAAAGCAAGATTGTAAACCCATTTTGAGTTGCTTTCCTTTAGAAAAGCAGATCTAAGAACCTGTGTTGGCACCACCCTGGTGATGCTGGGGTGCTTGCTGCTACAAATGCCTGCATGCCCTCCTCTGAAGGGCTCTCTGAAGGTTCTCTCCTGGTACCTTGATGCTAGTGGACAGTGGGCTCTAGACCATTGCTATCTTACTCCTTTGAGTAAGCACTTGACCCCCAGGGCTGGAATGCTCAGGGCCTGCTGCTGATGAGTCTAAGGCAAGGCTTAACTAAGCCTGAAAGATCATGGATCCATCTGCTCCTTTGGGACATTCTATCCCTGCAACAGCTTACCTTTCTTCGGGTGAGAATTAGGGATGGCTAACCTTTGGACATCAGTTTATGTGAAAGGTGCTTACTCTAGTGGAAATAACACTACAGGAAGATTGGAGTTTGAACCCCAATTCCAATATTTCCCAGCTGTGTGACCAATGGCAAATCCCGGCCTCTTTCTGAGCCTCTGTTTCTTCATCTGTGAAATAAAATATGAACACTTGCATTTCTGCCACCCCCCCGTTGTTGTAAAGGAAGCACTTTATTATAATGAATCCTTTCCTCATCTGTCCTTCTCAGGATCCCCAGATTCCTATAAGGTTCAGGTCAGGTGCCAACTTCACAGGGGAACTTTTTACTGTTCCCCATTAATTGTTCTTATATTTACTTATATGTTTTCCTTTTGGTATCATTTAGAAGAAAGCAAGTCAATGAAGTGGGGCAGTGGTTGGACTGCTGCTCTAGAGTTAGGAAGAGTCATCTTCCAGAGTTCAAATCCAGCCTCAGACACTGACTAGCTGTGTGACCCTGGGCAAGCCATCTGAACTCAGGTCCTCCTGACTCCAGGGCTGGTGCTCTATTCACTGCACCACATAGCCGCCCCTGTTTGTGTGTGTGTGTGTGTGTGTGTGTGTGTGTGTGTGTTAAACATTTCTTCTGTGGCAGAGGAAATCATTTGTTTTACCATTTGTGCACAAAATACCTTTTGGGGAAACTTCTTACCTGTGTAATTCCTAAGCCTTCTTCTTCCATGTGGAACTATGCCCAAAGGTCTCTAAAACTGTGAAAATACTAGCACTACTAGGTCTTTATCTAAAAGAGATCGAAGGTAAAGGAAAAGGACCTATTTGTACAAAAATATTTATAGCAGCTCTTTTTGTGGTGGCAAATAACTGGAAATTGAGGGGATGTCTATCAACTGAGGAATGGCTGACCAAATTGTGATATATGATTGTGATAGAGTGCTATTGTGATTTAAGAAACAATGAGCAGTATGATTTTGGAAAAACCTGGGAAGATTTCTGTGAACTGATGCAGTGAAATGAGTAGAACCAGGAGTACATCGTACATAGTTAACAATATTGTAAAGATGATCAATTGTGAAAGATTTAGCTGTTCTCAGCAATACAAAGATCAAAGATGACTACCTTCAGGGGTGGGGAACCTCAGCCTTGAGGCCATATGTGGTCTCCTAGGTCCTTGGATGTAGACTTTTGACTGAGATCAAGTTTTACAGAATAAATCTTTTTATTATGGGATTTGTTCTGTGAAGTTTTGATTTAATCCAAGGTACCTAGGGAGGCACAGGTGACCTTGAGGCCACAAGTTCCCCTCTCCTTCTGGTGATTTATTGGATGTATGAGGCTCAAATGAGAGAATACCTAGATAGTGCTTTGTAAGGCAGTGAGATGGCACCATAGTGCCCAATGAACTGGGCCTGGAATTGGGAAGATTCGTCTTCCTGACTTCATATCTGGCCTTGAGACTTACCATCTGTGTGACTCTGACTAAGTCACTTAGCCCTATTTGCCTCAGTTTCCTCATCTTTCAAATGAGCTGAAGAAGGAAATGATAAACCATTCCATGATCTTTGCCAAGAAAAACCCAAATCCAATCATAATGAATCAGACAGGACTGAAATGACTGAACAGTGCCTTGCAAACCTTAAAACATGTATGCTAATTATTATAATTTTTATTGTTGTAGTTGATAATGTCATTATTAACAGTGCTTGCTTTGTGTCAAACATGGTGCTAATTACAGCGGATACAAAGACAGAAAAACAATGAGTCTCTAAGTTTGAGGAACTTAGCTTCCACTCAGGCCCATAAAAGATAGAATGTCAGAAGCCCCTGCCACCCACAATTCCTATGAAAATGAATCCGATGGGTTGTGGTGGTATGTGCCTTTAATTCTAGCTCCCAGGGAAGAAGAAGCAGATGGATGTCTGGAGGTTAGGAATTCTGAACTGCAGTGGGCTAAGCTGATTAGATTTCCACACTATAATCCAAACATAGCAAACCTTCTAGAGTGGGGGTAGGGATGGGGGCAGAGGCAGGACCACCAGATTGCCTTAGGACAGAGACCCAGAGGACTGATAAAACTTGGCTCCTGTACCAGTCTATGGTGGCCTGGGGCTTGGGAGGAGGGCTTGTTCTTCTGGCTTCACTGAGAGAGGGAGACTCAGAGTTTAAAAGAAAAAGAAAAAGAAAAAAAAGTGAATCAGGATATTAACCATCCAAGAAATTAACAGCGTGTGGACACACGAGATGAGACGTGTTATCTTTCTCTAGCAACCAATGGATCTTTTATTCCAATAAGGCAAAGAAAATGAAGATTTATTTATTCCCTTCTTTCTTTGAGCATCCCTGGACCTCTAATTGGCTTTAGGAAATGAACATTTGTTAGAGATTTTTTAAAAGGACACCAGTATCTCATCTTGGGACGTTCACTTAAGTCTACCAGAAAAAAATGAAATTCTGATGGCATGGTCAGTTTTTCTTAGCAGCCTTAGGGACAAGTTCGGGGCTGCCTGTCTGTGGTTACTGGAATCTGCTGCAGTCTACACTGTAACTTTCAGTTCCAAACTTTCAGAATGTGACTTTTATGGAGGAAATATTTTGTACTCAGCATTTTTGTGTGCTAACCTCCCATGCTTCCCAAATAAGGTGTCTCCCATCCTAAATTACTGAGCGTAAAAGCTGTAATGTTATACACTCCCATGGGGCAAAGAGTAATTCAGACAGAGTAATTTTAATGGAAATCATTCTTCTCTTCTTGGCAAGAGAGGAATTTCAGTAGGAATTTTTGAAAATTACAAAATATCCTTCCCTGGGGGATTCCTACGGCCACTTAGCAGATTTCTCATTTCATTTAACACAAATATTTTGATCCTCAAGGGAAAGTCTGTTCTGTTACAGTTTCTACATTACTGTCCCCTGAAGATAAATGCAGCACTTTCCTTCAAAATGGACACAGGAAAGGGGAGGTGTGAGGAATGTGATATAAATCCCATGACTAAGTTTTCAAGACATTTACAAAGTTCTTTTAAAATGGGTGGCCTTTAATTCTTACCTAATCACCTTTTATGGTTTTTAGACTGACCAGGAGGTTCTACCACACACTACCTATGTTACCTAAAGCAAGTCACTTAATTTCTCTGGGCCTGGTTTCTTCATCTGTAAAATGAAGGCATTGGACCAGATGACCTTAAAAGTGACTTGCGGGGCGGCTAGGTGGTGCAGTGAATAGAGCACTGGCCTGGAGTCAGGAGGACCTGAGTTCAAATCTTGCCTCAGACACTTAACACAAAAACTAGCCGTGTGATTTTGGGCAAGTCACTTAACCCTGACTGCCCTCCAAAAATTAAAGAAAAAAAAATAACAAAACAAAGAAAGTGCCTTCTGGCTCTAAATCTATGATGAGATGACATGAATCTGCTTTGTTCCCAAACCAACCTGTCCTTGGTTCCAAGATTCCTTCATCAGGATACAGATAAACTAAGGTATCATCCCTGAGGTAAGGTAACTGCCCTGAGAGAAGCTCTCAATATCACCTCCTTGTACTATTTGGAGGGTCTCCTTAAAATTCTTTCTACCTCCACCCACCATCCACCATCCACTGTGTGTGTGTGTGTGTGTGTGTGTGTGTGTGTGTGTGTACATATTATATATAGTGTTTCACAAATCTTAGGGCACTTGATGATGAGGATGATGTCACTCATAATACTTCTGCAGCTCCCCAGTATTTATGGAGCCAAGTTCAAACTCCCTTTCCTGGCCCTTGAGGCCCAGAGTCAATCTGGAGTTACGCTCTCTTTCTAGTTTAATCTCACATCCCACCCCTCCACACTCTGTTCTTCTGCCAGGTCACACAAGTATCTCCAAAGACTCTCCACATTCTCCCACCTTTGGGCCTTCATCAAATAAGGTAATATTTACAAAGTGCTTAGCATACACTAGGTGCTCTATAATTGCTTATTTTCTTCCTTGTCTTCCCTTTTCCCATGCTCTTTCTCATATTTGCAATCCCTTCTCTCCTTGTCTTTACTTGTTGCATTTTAATCCATTCTTTAAAACTCACCTACTAACTTCTGCTACTAAAAACTGAAAGTTAAACATGATATTTAGAGTTTGTGGTAGATAGGGAGCTGGTCTTTGAGTTCGGAATACCCAGGTTCAAATCCTGCCTTTTCCATGCTGGTTACATGACCATGTGCAAATTATTTACCTTATGAGAGCTCCAGACAAGACAAAATTGCAATGTGGGTAATGATAAGGCATTGGCAGAAAAAGGTTCTTCATTGGGAGTTCCCTATAGCAATGAAATCTGAGATGTGGTAAAAAGAAAAACTAATGTCTCCTTCCCTAATTCATGTGGTTGATAATAGCTCCCCCCTTCAGACCTTGCCTAGTACTTTCTGTAATATCACATATTGGGCTTATCTATGCCTTTGTCTTTTCCTGCTTCTCCATTAGCAAATACAGGGACTGTATCTTATACAAATAAAGCATCCCCTGTAGTGGTTCCACACTTAATGAACATTCCTTGGATTGTGTCTTGTGTGTCAGGGAGTCTTTAAAGTACTCCTTATTTAGAACAATGGTGACCTTGTATAGACAAAGATTTACCTCCAAGGAATGAATAATAGAAGAAGAATGACAGTCTGGAGGAGGGAGATATTTGTGGAGAGATGAGCATTCATTAGAATATAGCATACAGGTAGGTGGCATTCTACTCCCCCTCCATGTTAGACCAGTCTTGTTCTCCAAGTCTCTTCAAGGCTGTGGTTGGTGATGGTGCATCTTGGGTTATTATTGACTTCAACAATTTTGGAGATTCTCAGAGAATCAATAAACCAACAAATATTTGTGAAGCACCTACTATGTGCCAGACACTGTACTATAGGCACATGAACAAGAAAGCTCTTCAAAGAACTTGAGGCACTCCCTTCTAATTTTCTGAATCTGTTAACTATAAATCCAGCCATGCTCTTACTGGCCTTCAGAGTCAAGGTTCTCTTGGTCAACTCCAAGGATAAGCTTTTTAAAACTGGATTTATGATTTCATTGGTGGAGGGAGCTCCCAGAATTCCCGCTACCAGTGCAGGTCAGCACCTTTTCTACAATTTATAATCTTAGGGCTGTTTGTGTTGCTGAGAGGTTAGTGATGTGTGACCCAAAGTCAACCAGTTAATAGGTGTCAGAGGCAGGACTTTGACCCCAGTGTTTCCTGACACCAAGGCAAGCTCCCTATCGACTATTTCAACTTGGCTCTTCTTGTTGACTATGCAGATCTGCCAGCTGTCACCATGGTTCAAAATTTAGACATTAGCTCATAAAATCATGGCTCGAGAGTTGGAAGGGACTTACTATGTAGGACATTTCATATAATCTCATTTTGTAGCTAAGAAAACTGAGACCCAGGGAGAGTGTCTTATCCAAGAAAACAAGACTAAGTGATAGAGGCTGGATTTGAACCCAAGTCCTTTGACTCCAGAGTCTCCATCCTTTCATGGTACCATGCTTCCTGGGTCCTAGTATGGTGGCAAGGATCTAGAGCTGGAAGGAACCTTGCAGATAACTTAGCCTAAGGTTCTCTTAGGGGGAAGCTGAAGTCCATAAAAGTGAAGGGAACTGCACAAAGCCACAGCTGAAGACAGCTTAATTAAGGGGCGCTAGTGGCAGAGTCAGAGGTCTGAGTCTGGATCCTATCTCTTCTCCTTATTGTCCATATAAAATTGAGCAGGCCATTTTCCTTCTGTAGGTCTTACCTTCCAAATTTGTAGGATGAGAATCTTTTACTAGATGGCCTCTGAGGTCCCTTCTGGCCCCAAATCCTGTGTTCCAAAGTCATAGAGCTGGAATTCAAACCCAAGTCCACAGTCAGCAAATTGAGTGTTCTTGACATTGTTATGATTATTACTGGAGAGTTTCTATCTTCTAACTATGGCTCTAGGTCATTTCATTTTTGTCCTGATAATGATGAATTTAATGATTCAATAAAAATATAAAAGAAAAATTGTCATTAGTAGAAAAAAAAACAATTATAGGATTCTTAGAATTTCAGAGCCTGAAGTGACCTTAGCAATCACCTGATCCAGTTTAATTTTAGGGATGAGGAACTTTCAAAATAATGTATTCAAAGGTCACAGAATAACAAGACCCCAGGAGCTTTGTAGTCCATCCCATACCTGAACAAGAACCCCCTCTACAGTATTAGCCAATCAAATTATTAAGTACTATTATTTATTAAGTACCTACTATGTGCCAGGCACTGTGCCAAACACTGGAACTATAAGGAAAAATGAAAACACTCTTTGTCCCCAGGGAGTTTGAAATTTAGTGGGTGGAAGAAATTGCATCTATGTGACTACACACAAGATACCTACAAAATAAGTGTTACACATGGTCATTTCATGCCTATTTGAATCCCTCCAGGGTTGTAAATTCACTTCTTTCCAAGGTTGGCCATTCTACTTGGATAGTTCCATGCAGGAGCTCTTCCCTACACTGGGTCTAACTCTGCCTTCTGCAACTTTGCCCTCCAAGTCCAACAGAAGAAGCCTAAGGGCTCTTGCACAGACCACCTTTAAATACTTGAAGATAATTTTCATATCTTTTCAACTCAATGAGTTTTGCATGGAATATTTGATAATCTCTGTGACCAGTGGAATAGGTACATGTCTATTGGCATATTTTCTTCTTCTTAGTAATATTTTACTTTCCCCCCAATTACATGTAAAATATTTTAAACAAATTTTTCTTTTAAATTTTGAGTTCCAAATTCTCTCCTTTCTCCCCCTCCCCCCTCCCTGAGATGGTAAGCAATCTGATATAGGTTATACATGTGTAATCATGTAAATGTGTTTCCATATCATTGTTTTGTGAAAGAAAACTTGAACAAGGAAGGAAGGAAGGAAGGAAGGAAGGAAGGAAGGAAGGAAGGAAGGAAGGAAGGAAGGAAGAAAAAGAATTATACTTTAGTCTGTATTCAGACACCCTCAGTTCTTTGTCTGGGGGGAAATAGCATTTTCCCTCATGAGTTCTTTGAAATTATTTTAGATCATTGCATTGCTGAGAATAATTAAGTCATTTACAGTTGTTAATTGTACAATATTGCTCTTACTGTGTACAATGTTCTGGTTCTTGTTCACTTCATTCTGCATCAGTTCATGTAAGTCTTTCCAGGTTTTTGGTAATTCCTGATTAGATTTCAGAGGTTGAGTCTGTACCCAGATGGAGTAGCTTATATGGAAGGCACTCCTTAGTACCTCCAAAGGGGGTAGTTTTCAGTTTCTGAAGCTTAACAAAGTTGTTTTGTCTGGCTAGACCTCTTGGGTCTTGTCCAGAACTTTTTTCAAAGGATCCACTCCTCTGGGCCCGCCTACAGAAAGAGCCAGCAAACCTGGTTCATTATATTACCCATTTCCCTTCTTTTTCCTTGTTAAGTTTCTTTTGGAATCTAGTCACTAATGACTTCCTTTTACAGAGGTGCATTGCAATCTACATGTACCTGCCCAAATGTCCTGGAAGGGGAGCTCTCAGACTCCAAATTCCGATTGTTTTCTGCCTTTTAACATTTTTCTTTTTCCAAGAACAGAAGAAGCATGGACAAATGAAAGTAGATATCCCTAGCCCAAGACAACAGCAGCATATGGCACATAGCTGACATGTGCCTGTTCAAAGGGCCTGAGGGGAGTTCATAGACCATGTTCCTGAAGTTCACCTTCCTTTGTAGAGGAGTGGTACCTGAATTTTCTAAGCTGTATGAACCCCAAATCTAGCCTTTTAGTTGGAAGAGGAGGAAGACTGCTTTGGTAGCTTCAACCTTGGGGATTGTTGCAAGTGTTTCTGAGTCTGAGAGTTTGTGGAAGGGACTTTCTCTAAAGAGAATGGATTACCTTATCCTTTTATCTTCCAGAGAAAGAAGAGCATTGCCCATAGGCCTCTTGCAGCTGAAGTCTCTAAAGCCCTTCTCCATAATCATATGGAGAAGGCCTGAATTTTGCTACTCCACCCATTATTATGAGTGATTCAGAACATCCCAGGTCCAATGAGAAATGGTGTCAGCAACAGTGTTTATCTTTTAGGTGAATTCCAACCATTGGGTGGATATACATATATCTATATCCATATCTATATCTATATCTATCTTTATCTATATCTATGTATTTGTATTTATATCTATATCCATATCTACACCTACATCTACATCTATATCTATGTCTATATCAATATCTACGTCTATATCGATACCTATACCTATATCTATATCTATACACACATATGTATATATGTAACTGTGTGTGTCTGGGATTGAACATAGAAACCTATGGAGAACAGCGATTTCACTGTAATGTCAGGGTATCATCCCAGTTGTGAACCCCATGATAGTCTAAATCAATGGTGATCTAATTGTCTACTTTGAATATGTGGGTTAGGGGTTGTGTGTGTTTGTGTTTATTTGTGTGAATGTATGTGCATTTTCTCTTTCTAATGGCTTTTAGTTCTTTGTGATTTTGGCATCTTTTGAAGAGTGAAATAAAGGCTGGTTCCTATCTAATAGTTTTTGTTACCTTGAAGGATTGTGTGGAAGCCAGGGATCCCAATATCTATATTTTTATCACTTCAACACAATTTCTAGATACACATATTCAGAGAATAAGGTTCAAATGAGGACATATGAGTCAAAGAATAAAATGACCCCTCTTGGCTCATCTGAGATCCAACCTGGTCTGTGGGAGTCCAAACCTAGGGCATTCATGGAGTTACGGCTTGGACTTTGTATAGATACATAATGAGGCAAATGGGAATATGACATTTTGGGATCAGCCCTTGATATTGCACTTGGTCAATTTGATCCCAGAGTTTGGTGAAGAGACTCTTAACCACAGATTACATATCTATGGCATATTCTCCAGTCTTCTAACCCTCCTGATTGCTCCTCTCTGAATATGCGTCAGCTTGTCCATGTCCTTGTTATTTAAAATAACCACAACATTTTCCTCTTTACCCGATAGTTTTGATGTCATGGAGACCCAGACTTAAGTCTCCACGACCTAGAAAGGTCAGGAGGATTGAGCCAAATGCATTCCTGAGTGGAGTGCTCCAATCATCCACAAGGTCAGTTATGAAAACGTAGGCTTCATGCTGATCTTCAGCTGCTGAGATAAGGAGAGGAGGCTTTGTAGCCCTGGTGAGTTGCATCAGTATCCAAGGTAATAATAGTAATAATAATAATAGCAATAGTAATAATAATAATAGAATTTTCAGATATTTTGACATTACAATGTGAGTCCTATTGAAAGACAGAAAAAGCTGGTCTTTAAAGCCACAAACTGCATCACAGATCTGTGTATATTTGAAATAGAGTTGTTAGAAGCATTTGTGTTTCGGGAGTTTTCTTGTTTAAGGGAACTAAAAAAAATCATGTTGTTGCCTGTGAGCCTCAGAGAGGTCTTTTATGAAGTAAACAGAAAAACTTGAGAGCAACAGTTGCGTTCAACATTCTCCTCTGAGAGCTGAAGGAACAGACTTTATTTATGACTTCTTTCAAGCCATTTCGGAACTGCTCTTGATGGCATAACCATTAATCTATCCATTAATGTTTATTAAATGATTACTGTGTGCCCGGTATTGTGCTAAGTTCCAGGATTACCAAAATTGTCAATCAGTAAGCAACTATTAGATGCCAGGTATTGTTCTGGGTAGTCAGGATATAGAGACTATCAACAGTAATAATTTTGAAGTGCCTACTGTGTGCCAGGTGCTGTATTAGGTGTTAAGGATACAGATATAAAGAATGAATACACACACATACACACATATGATGTATATATGATACACATATAAATTATATTCTAATAGGGAAAACATGTGTGTGTGCATATATATATATATATATATATATATATATATAATGTAGATACAGAATCAATATAAAATCTATACAAGCTCAACACAGTTAAACATGAAGGGTATTGACAATCGTGGAATGAGGAAAGAGTTCCATAGAAATTTTTGAGGTACATTTTTTTCAATTACTGTAGACATTCTTTATTAGAACAACAGAGTATCAGGGTAATTTCTTAAAATGAATTCAGTAGTTGCTACCTTTAAAATACTCTGAGTTTCAACAGTTTGTGAAAATTAATTAACACTAAGTCTTAACCTTCACATTTATGAAAAAAAAAATCAATGTCGAGCAAAATCTGAATACGTTCATGAAGTGAAATGATGATTTATTTTTACTTAAGATACAAAAAGAAATTACAAAACACTCTATAATACATAAAAATAATGAAACAAGGTCACAGAAATTAATTTTAAAGTAACTCTGAGAATCCCAGCAAAGACTTTATATTTCTATGTTCTGCTCAAATATAGCCAGTAATAAAAGGGAAAGCCAACTGAGTATCAACGCAAAATTGTGTAGGAGAAACATCAACCAGGGTTGCTGAGTTTGAACATGAGTCACTTTAGGAAGCTTTTTATGCTTCTCTTGAGTCTTGTTTCTAAATGTTAAATTTTCTATTCAGTCCTGGTCTTTTCATCAGGAATGCTTGAAAGTCCTTATTTCATAAAATGTCCATTTTTTCCCTTAAGGATTATACTCAGGTTTTCCATAATTATTTATTTTAAATATTGTTTTATTTTTTAAATTTAAAGTTACAAATTACCTCCCACTGTCTCTCCCCTACCAACTGAGAAGGCAAGCATTATATTAATATATTAGTTCACATATGAAATCATGGAAAATGTATTTCCAAATTATACTCAGTTTTGCCAGATAGGTTATTCTTGGTCACCATCCTAGCTTCTTTGATTTTCAAAATATTGTATTCCAAACTCTCTGCTTCTTCAACATGAAAGTTGCTAAGTCTTGTGTGAGCCCGGCTGTGGTTCCATGATATTTGAATAGTTTCTTTCTTGCTGCTTGCAATAATTTTTGTTCTTTTCTTTTCTATGTTATTTCATTAAATGCTTTTGCTTTGAATTATATCTTGATTGACTAAAAAAAGGGCAAATACATCTATGGGGGTTCATGAAATGCTTAAAGTTTATTTTTGAGTGAATGTGAACCCAGGGACTATTTTGAAACTGAGGTAGCCTCTTCTGGGGGATCTACAGGAAAAGTTTAAAGGTATCTCAGGTATTTTACTAGATTTTGACTATGGGCAAATCATCTGACTTCTCTGAACTTTAATTTTCTCATCTGTAAAATTGTAATTTTCTACGGGGATAGCTTCAGCAATATGTGAACCAAGAATTACCAAAGAGCTGGCTGGTTTTCAAAGAAGCAGAGGAAGTAGAGACCAAATTGCCAGCATTCACTGAATTATGGAGAAAGCAATGGAGCTCCAGAAGAAGAAAAAAAAACATCTACTTCTGCTCCATTTACTACACTAAAACCTTTGACTGGGTGGATTATTACAAAATGTGCAAGTCCTCCAAGAGCTAGGAGTACCAGATCATCTTGTCTCGTGAGGAACCTGAATTCAGGTCAAGGAGCAACAGTTAGAACCAAACATGGAACAACTGATTAGTTTAAGATTGGAAAAAGAGTAAGACAAGGCTATATATCATCCCCTTATTTATTTAACTTATATTCAGTGTGCATCATGTGAAATGCCAGACTGAATGAAGCAAGAGCTGAAATTATGCTTGCTAAGAGAAATAACAGTCTCAGATCTGCAGATGATACCACTCAGATGGCAGAAAGTGAAGAGGAATTAAGAAACCTCTTGATGGGAGTGAAAAAAGAGAGTGCAAAAGCTGGCTTGGAGCTTAACATAAAAATGAAGGTCTTGGCAACTGATCCCATCACTTCCTGACAAATAGAGGGAGAAAAAAGGGAAGTGGTTTCAGATTTTATATCCATGGGCTCAAAGATCAATGCAGAAGGGGATTAGAGTCAATGAAAGGATAGAAAGCGAAGGCAAATCTGGACAGCATACTGAAAAACAGACATCACCTTGCTGACAATGGTCTATATAGTTAAAGCTATGGTTTTTCCATTAGCAATGTACAGCTGTGAGAGTCAGACTATAAGGAAAGCCAAGCACTGCAGAATCAATGCTTTTGAACTGTGCTGCTAGAGAAGCTTTTGAGAGTCCCTTGGACAGCAAGGGGATCAAATCATCCAATACCAAAATGATTCAGGCTATTCACTGTAAGGTCAAATACTGAAGCAGAAGCCACATAAGGAGAGGCCACTGAAGAGGCCACATGAAGAGAAGATGTGACTCATTGAAATAGATCCTGATGTTGGGGAAGATTGAAGGCAAAAGGAAAGGGGGATGGCAGAGAATGAGATGAAAAGATTCATGGTGTCATGAAAACAAGCATGAACTTGAACAGACTTCAGCAGACAGTAGAAGACAAGGGCCTGGCATGCTGTGGTCCATGGGGTCACAAAGAGTT
Source organism: Gymnobelideus leadbeateri (assembly GCA_011680675.1). Taxonomy (NCBI): domain Eukaryota; kingdom Metazoa; phylum Chordata; class Mammalia; order Diprotodontia; family Petauridae; genus Gymnobelideus; species Gymnobelideus leadbeateri. The sequence continues at coordinate 63,428 of WOXC01004836.1, read as the reverse complement.
GGATGCAGCTGGACAACTGAATAACAATAGCATATGTATGTATGTACATCTTTTCAAACCTGAATTTCTAATGTGAATTCCAGTTATTGTTATGGTATGTCTGGATACAATTGCTGCACTCCTGGCAAGATTACTTTGAGACTTCTTTGACTGACTTTTCCCCTACACCCCAGAAATCTTTTTGGGATAATCTTATCAGCCTAAAAGATCTCATGGGGAGCGGGGGCGCTACGTGGTGCAGTGAATAGAGCACTGGCCCTGTAGTCAGGAGGACCTGAGTTCAAATCTGGCCTCAGACACTTAACACAAAAAAACTAGCTGTGTGATCTTAGACAATTCACCTAACCCTAATTACCCTCCCCTCCCCCCTCCAAAAAGCAAAATAAAACAAACAAACAAAAGATCTCCTCAGCCTCAGTGCTCCACCTCATCTCTACCTTTGGTCCCTCTGATTGGAAGGTAGGGCTACAAACTCCAAAGCTCCCTTTAAGGAGAGAGCTCAGCCCAAACATCTCTCCATTTCTCACCTGGGTGTACTACTTTAGATTTCTTTTACTGGTTTCTCTACCATGCCCTTCCTCTCCCTCCCCTTTCCTTTTGTGTGCTGACTTCCCTCCTTGAGAGCAAGGACTTGACTTTGTTCCTTTTTTATTTGTATTCCCAGTTCTTAACACAGTGCCTGGTGCTTAATATTAGGTACTTAATAATTATTTATTGACCATTGATTCCTTTATAGTAAATTTGTTCACCAGAAATTACAAGGATTCTGAAAATCATGAGGTCATCAGTCAATAATAGGCAATAGACATTTACCCTCTTCAATGCTGTCTTTGATACTGTATTGAGGGTAGAGAAGGTAGCTGGATGGTACAATGGAGAGAGTCCTAGACTTGGAGTCAAGAAGAACTGAGTTCAAAACCTGTCACACCCATATGTTGGTTGGGAAAGTGGCTTAATCTCTCTGTCTCAGTTTCATCATCTATAAAATGGGACTAATAAAAAACCTGCCATAAAAGACTGATGTGATGATTAAATGAGATAATATATGTAAATCATTGAGTACATTAAAAGCATTATATAAATAGTATCTATCCATTAATAGTAATCATTAATTATACAACAATAATAGCTGTAGTAACCTTCTAAAGTAATTTATCAAATTGAATTATCTAATTATCTAATTATCAAATTAGAAACACAAAAGAGCCCAGAGTCCCTTCTTTCAGTGATTCCATGTCCCAGAGACCAGGAGCCTTTGTCCGCATTGACTTTTCCTAAGTTGAGATTGACCATATAGGGTTCTGAGATTGTCTTGGGCCAAACGCTTGGCCAGTTGTGTGAGGGTTCCCCATTCTTTCCCTTCTTATTTATTTTCTTGGTTGAGTTGTAGATCAACCCTTGATTGACTAGGTGGCAGTAGCTTCTCATCCTATCTTCTGTAATGGTGTCTAGAACAAACCCGTGTGTACCAAGTAACCTTACTGAAGCTGTTCATTAAGAATCTTGGAAATAGAATGCTAGTAATGAAAATTTAATGTAGAAATAAAGTCTATTTAACCACTAATTGGGCATCATCAAACCTGTTTATATGAAGTATGCTGAATAGCAAAATTAATATCAGAGGACACTATCAATCATCATGGCTCTGCCAATACAGGCCAGAGCAGCATCTATCTAATACCACCTTGCACACACTGGGGGGTTATTCAGACATGGGCATCATGTCTGAACCTTGACAGCCTGTGCATGCGTGGGACCAGGGCAGAATGTTTTCTATCTGTTGCAATTTAAGATGTCCTTGAAGTCTGTAATATGTCCCTATCCTTAATCCTGAAATTCTTTCTCCTGAATGACTGATGATTAAAATTCCATATTAGACTTTAATCTTTTTTTAGCTCATTTTATAAAATGTTATATCGATGGCATTTTTTAAAAATTACAATTCTCAATATCTTCTTCCCCCTCAGGGTGTATATAAACACAAGTATATACACACCCACATGCGCATACACACACAATTTAAGAAAACTGATGCATCAAATATCCCTGACTGAGCACATAGCATTGGACCTATGTAGTCCACTGCTCTCTTTACTTAGAGGAAGGAGGGAAGCATTTATCTGTAAAGCCACACATGGGCAGCTTTCCAGAGGACTCCTGCTGTGAACAGCTTTCAAGATTCTGATTACATAGTATAGCAAACTCTCTATTTATTCAATAACAAATCAGAACAAAACATTCATAGGAAATCAAAATACAGCATTCACAATATTACAACTTATCACAGAAAATCAAAATACAGTATTCACCATGTCGCAACTCAACAACTTATCACTAAAATGGCCACATAGTTTTCACCAAAGTGGTAACATAGTTTTTTTTATTAATTTATTTGTTTATTTTTAGTTTATAAGATTCAATTCTATAGTTCCTTGAGTTTCAAATTTCCCTTCCCTCCCTCTCCCTAACCCCCACAACAGCATATAGTCCAGTATAGGATCTGCAAATACTTTCACAATAGACATTAGTCAAGTTACAAAGGCGTATTGTACTAGATGGGATGAAAAATGGTAAAGAAGAAATAAAACCAAACAATGAAAGGAAAAAAATCAGTTAGTTTTCTGCCATCAGGATTCAAGCTCAGTTTTTTTTCTAATTATTTCTCTGGATTTAGTCATCTCTCTCCATGAGTCTTTCAGGATTGACTTATTCACTGCATTGCTGAGAAGAGTCCAGTCTGTCATAGTTGGTCATCACACATATGTTGTGTCTGTGATTGTATACCAATTTCTCCTGGTTTTACTCTTCTCACTCAGCATCAGTTTGTATAAGCCTCTCCAGGTAAATATGAAAACCGTCTCCTCCTCATTTCTTATAGCATAATAATATTCCATTACATGCATATACCACAACTTGTTTAGCCATTCCCCAATTGAAGGGCACCCCTTTAATTTCCAGTTCTTTGCAACTATGAAAAGAGCTGCTATAAATATTTTTGTACATATGGGTCTTCCTCCTTCTTCTATGATCTCTTTGGGATATGACCCTAGAAGTGATATTGCTGTGTCAAAGGGTATGAAATTATTTATAGCCCTTTGGGCATAATTCCAGATTTCTCTCCAGAATGGTTGGATAAATTCACAACTCCACAACGAATGCATTAGCGTTCCAATTTGCCCACATCCTCTCTAGCATTTGTCATTTTCCTGTTTTGTGATCTTAGCCAATCTGACTGGAGAGATGTGGTACCTCAGAGTTGTTTTCATTTGCATTTCTCTAATCGATAGTGATTTAGAGCATTTTTTCATATGCTTATAGATATCTTTAATTTCTTTCTCTGAAAACTGCTTGTTCATATTCTTTGCCCATTTATCAGTTGGGGAGGTAACATAATTTTAAACAAAGTACGTTCATTTAGTCAATCACAAAATCCTTAATTCAATCACAAAGTATAAAAGTCAAAGTTCTCCACCCCTAGGTCACAGTAAATCATAATCTTCTCAGTCAGTACACAGTATCCAAGTAAAGTCTTCTTTCAGCTTGACTTGAGGCTGGCTCTCAACTTCCATGTTTCCTCTTCCATGGCCCCAGATCCAACTGTCACCTGGGTTCAAAGGCAGGCAGTTCCCAATTCCTTGTCCAGTTATTTGTCCAGTTCCCATTCCATATTGAAGTTCACAGTGTCCAGTCCATCTCAAGTCCTTCACAGTTCCTGTTTCTGAGAAGACACGGCTTTACAGAGCCACAATAATATTCATACATGTTGCCAGAATGTAATGGAAATGCAGATTTGAAGATCTTCCCTGTCCTTAGGCCCTTTGATTGGCTTAAGAGACTCTGAGAACCTTCTTTAATTTGAAAATATACTCTGCCCCCTGTAGGCTGAATGTGGTCACATGGAGCCTGTAGTAGGAGGCTTAGTTTTCAGGAATGACCACACCTTGATGCTGTGTGATTGGGCAGTGGGTCAAGAGGGTGGTTACATTCTCTGACCCAGGAGAAGGCTATATAATTCCTGATGTGAGGCTTTGCTTTGGAGCTCACTGTGAGAAGTGTTGTGTGATTTGAACAGATGAGACTCTGGGCAGCTGTGGAGAGCCTCCCGGCTTTGAAAACCCAGATGTTGATGCTTCCCACTCTGGTAACTGTGATTTGGTATTGATGTTGATAATGGTTGGACAGTTTGGAAGCCTGTCTGTTTGATCTGTCTGTATACTCTGAAGTTCGGGGTGCTGACCTTTTCCCCCTGAACTAGGTAATGTATGTTTGATTGATTAAAGTGAGCTTGTTAACCGATTTTGAGTTCCTTTCCTTTTGAAAAGCAGATCTAAGAACCTGTGTTGGCAGTCACCCTGGGGATGTTGGGGTGCTTTCCGTTACACAGCACTATCACCAATTCACTATCTGCCTGTGAAATCAACTCAAACCCATCAACAAGGTCTGAGAACTCAACACAAATCATCAATATAGAAATCAGCACAGACCCTCAAACAAGGTCCAGCAGGTCAGGACAAATCATCAGTAATGTCCGAGAACCTCCAAAACCCTCCTCCAGGACTTCTGTAAACATACAATAAGAAAATCCTCTTTCAAGGCTTCCAGTAATGTCCGAGGGTTTCTGTACAAAATATCACAAACATCAATACAGACAGAGCAGACAGAGTTCCAGGATACCACAAGTTTTCTCCTTCTTGATTCTTCCACCACAAGAGTCCTTTTCTCAGTTCTGCTGTCTCTAGTCTGGAAATTCTCCTTATATGTGGTCATTAGCTCCTCCCCTTCTTGTTGCAGGGGTTCATGAGTTCTAGGTTTTACAAGTTGTGGGGTTCACATGTTCTGTTTCTTAACAGACTTGATACAAGGCTCAAAAGTGACTTGAACTGAAACAAGGTGTTAATTCAATAGCAGAAACAAGGTATGAACTACTTCTGTACTTGCCATTACATTATCTAAACATCAGTCTCCCAGAACCCAGGCTGGTCATTCTCACCTGATTGTCCATTGGTGGTATTTTCCTTTCTATCACTGTGGTCATTAGTACCTGTTTCTCTTAGTTCTGCTTCTTCATCCTTTTTCTCAAGGTTTTGATATCAGTCTCTTTATTTCTAAGTTAGTGACAATCTTTTTTTTCTCAATACCTACTAAGCAAAGTATTGTATTCATCTTAAGTTGCTAGAAATGTGAATTGTTGCTTTATCTCCCATAGACATGACTTTGTACTGACTGTCTTCTGTATCTAGAATACTATCCCTCCTTATCCCTGTCCTTGGAATATGTGCCTTTTAAAGTCCTTTATAACCAAGTCCCAGGTTATCTTTTGAACCTCATAGTATATCACTCTACTCTTTGAATTGTATGGTCCAGCCAAACCAGCCTTCTCTCTGTTCATCTCCCATGGAACTCCACCCCTATGTCTTTTCATTGTTCAACCTTCTTGCCTAGAATACACTCCCTCCTCATCTTTTCTTCATTGAATCTTTCAACACACAACTTTAGCATTGCCTTCTACAGGAATGATTTTCTCATGTTCACAACCGTTAATGTCCTTCCTTAAACTACCTTGTATTCATCTTGTTTTAATTTATATAATTATTAGATATATACATATTATTTATTACTTGTATTCATTTATTACTTATATATGTATTTATTATTCCACCTATTATAATGTAAACTCCTTGAGAGTAGGGCATGTTTTTTTCTTTGCATTTGCATTCTGATCATATAATACAGTAGGTATTTAATAAATACTAATTGATCAATGGATGTATTGGAATCCTTGATTTCCTTTGAGACTTATCTTATATTCCTCCCTATCCATGAGTCTTTTCCTAGTCTTTGAAGCTGTTAGTGTTATCCCTTCCAAAGTCACCTTATATCAGTTTCATATCTGCTCTGTTTATACATATAAATTATACATACATATATATGTATACACACATATATGTATATATGTTTTGCATGTGTTTCTATAGCTCAGGTTCTGAAGATACTCTTCCAACTCACACTTGGACTAGACTGGGTCTCTAGAGCATGACTAACTCGTCACAGTTTTAGAAGTAACCCAGAGTGCCTGAAGTTTTCTCTAATACTATCACTTATGAGCCCTAATCTTATGTGTTTCTCCAATATTAAGCAACCTGCTAGCATCCTCCCAATATAACTTAACAATTAATGTCATTAAGCTTTTTAAAAGAGCTATTTACTAAGGATTCATCATAAGGAACGAAGTAGGACAACATTCCCTCTATATGCTCATTTATTTCCTCAAGAAAATCGACTAGAGCTTGAAGTGTTTGCTATAAACATCCCCCCATCTACCTTTATGTAAGTCATAGGTGATGGACAAGTTGCTTCCCTGCTACAGAACATCTGTCAGGCCAATTCACTGCTAAGAAGGATGAAGCTGGCTGCTGATAAGGCTGACTCCTTGTTGGGTTGGGCTACTGTGATTATTATTGCTGAAGGCACCTTTGATGTCTCTTCCAACTTTTTGAAGTTTTCAGGGTCATAATGTATTCTGTTCTAACTCTGATACTCCTTCATCTAAAAACAAGAAACAATAAACACAAAGAACCAAAAGAAATGGCGACATCATGTGGCTATGACCACATGGTGGACACGTGGGAGATGAAGCAGTTGGCTGTAGGTGATTGGCCATTACCACTGCTACTCCTGCTACTCTCCACACCTGGAAGCCCATAGAATTTCTTTCTCCTCATTCAAAATCCTCAAGGCAATGGAGTTTATCTTTTTAGACCATTTGGTGCATCCTTGTTTCTGGTTCAGGTGACAAAGGTTTGGTGGATTATTCTTTTTTTTAACCATTTAATAAATAGACAGGAAATAGAGAATACCTGCACATGTCCTGAAACAGGGAGAGAAGGGGCTACCTTCTCACCAAGGTAGGCTCACCAAGCTTCCACACTGATGGGCAGCAGGCAGAAAATATTGAAAATGATTTAAGGACCGGGTCCTCATTGGCCACTCTCCTCATTCTGCCTATTCACATATACATTGGCTCAGTTTTGTTTTTTTTTAGAAAAAGAAACTACTTTGGGGTAGGGAATGGTTCCTTTTTGTCCTAGTATTGCTAGCACCTAGAACAATGCTGGGCACTTAATGCTTAATAAATGTCTGATTGATTATTGCTATTGGTATCAAGATGCAGTTCAGTTGTTCCTAGTCCTGTAATGACAGAGAGGGTTAAATGAAAAGGAGGGAGAAATAAAGTAACCCTTTCATGACTTCACCATGTTGCCTTGGGCCAACTATGAGCTTCAAGAAATAAACATGCAAGAAACTGCAAGTTGCAAAGCTTACTTATGGGCACAGAGGAAGAGCTGACTTGAAGAATTATGTGTTTACATTCTATTTAGAACAAAAAGTCACTGTGAAAAGGTTTTCCATCAGAATAATAATAGAAGCTTAGGGAAGGTCTTGCTGATCACTCTCATTTTATAGATGTGGCAGCTGATACCCAGAAAGAGGGGACTTGTCTTGCTAATAGCCATACACAGCAGGGATCAGATGCAGAACCATTCAATCCAAGTTTGGGGTGCATTGGCATTGAAGTTTTTGGGAAGGCGATCCTTGGATTTTGTGCCAAAGCACAAGACCATACAAAAGTGCATCTTACCTGTATTCAACTGATGGGTCCAGAGGAAATCTTCAGCTCCAAAGATAATTTCAGCAAATGTGAGAGGTAATATCATTCATTACCCTCCCGGATGGAGTGTTGAAAAGTACATTTCACAAGATAATGAAGTTATTTCCCTGGACTGAAATAACTGTTTATCTTACTGTTAGGTTCAACCCACATTAGATGTATTACATACACAACTGTCAAAATAAATAACTTACTTGGGATGTGTCAGAGAGTACAACAAGTTGATGAGAAATGTGTTGGATTGTGGAGAGAAAATCTGAGAGGCTGAGTGAGGAGAGAATAATGTTCTATGTCAGCCAAGGGACAGCCTAGTGAGAAAGATGAAAGCATGGTGAGATTTAAAAATACGTGTATTCTTCTCTCTCTCAGGTTTCACTGCACAGATATATCCACATGTGGCTGGACCAAAAATACCACTCTGCAATGTATTTCTGGCTTCAGTGGTGTCTCATGAAGCTGCCTCTTGTGATTTAACAAGAGAACAGCCAACCTCATAAGATTAAAATGGATACTTTCAATCTGACGACATGTAAGGCATGTAGGATGATATCGTTAGAGGCCAAGGCCTCTGGCATGGACAGATACTCAAGGAAACAGGGCAAGACCCCAGTTGGGAGTTTTTGATGGGCAACCAAAATCTGAAGTTAAACCCCCAAGTGATGCTGGCCAACTCCTCTAACTAACTACACTGCTGTGATCTTCCTCATTCTTGCTTCTCCAACTCCAGAAAAACAAGACAGGGAACACCAAGGAGGTTACTATCCCCAGGGAACACACATCCCATGAACCACACTCATCATTTAGCTATATGGAGACAACAAGGTGGCCTCATTGATAGAAAGCAGGCCTTGTAGTTGGGTAAAATCCAAATTCAAATCCTGCGTATCACTCACTAGCTAGGTGACTTTGGAAAGTTCACCCAATCTCTCCCAGACTCAGTTTTCTCCTCTGTAAAATGGGGTTTATAATTAGCACCTACATCAGAGGTGTAAAGATCAACAGAGAATGTGTTTTTCTATCTTTAAAGCAACATATAAATGTTAGATGCTATCATTACTGTTCTTGAACTAAGCAGATACATCAGAAAGCTATAGGTGACTTACATATAGGCTAGGGAACCTAGGAGACTCAGGGGACTGTGAGTGTGTTGGAGAGAGAGATTTCTATTGTTCTGTGCTTCGGTCTACCAATTCAGAATGGGGTTGGCTATCTTTGTATGAGCATGCTCTTCCATAGTGGAAAGCCTGCCCCCTCTTAATATCCTATAGATAATTACTGCCGCTGGATTGGGCTGCCCAGGTGCCATTTCCTAGAGCCCATACCTATCTGCTCTTCTCAGACTGGCATACACCATGCTGGGCTGTGAATACTTCATATCCCTCCCTGCTGTGGAAACATATCCTAGTTGTAAAAAAGAGATTTTTCCCAGGTGTCATTTTCTTGGATGGGACAAGCAGCCTTGAACAATGGGAGTTTTCAATCATTGTCATTTACTGATGATTTCTACAAATAGAATCTTTTAGAGAGTGCAAAAAAACCCCAAAAAAACAAACCAAAAACCTTCCAAAGGAGAATGCTGAACTTGGAGCTCTATGAAGATACCAGATAAAATAAGAAGAGGAAAAAAATAAGGTTGTAGATGGAAATAAATTTGTTCAGGATGAAACTAACACCAAGAAAAAAATGAAATATCTCCAGTACAATATATTATTATTATTATTAATTTAATATTATGGTATATTGATTTTTTGTTGTTTAGTCACTTTCAGTCATGTCTGACTCTTCATGACCCCATTTTGGTTTTCTTGGCAAAGTTACTGGAGTGATTTGTCATTTCTTTCTGCCAGTCATTTTACAGGTGAAGAAACTGAGGCATACAGGGTGAAGTGAGTTGCCTAGGGTCACACAGCTAGTAAGCATCTGAGCCCAGATTTGAACTTGGGAAGATGAATCTTCCTGACTCCTGACCTAGTTCTCACTCCCCTGTGTCACCTAATAAATGCAGATCATACAAGGAAATAATAAAACCTAGGCAGCACCCCATTGTAGGAACTAACTATTTAGCAATTACCCAAATCTTATTAAGGCATAGCAGAACCTAGAGACAGGAGACCTAAATTTAAATCCAACCTCAGACACTTATTAACTGTGTCTCCCTGGGCAAGTCACAACCTTTGTCTGCCTCAATTTCCTTTTCTATAAAAATAGGGATAATAATAGCACTCACCTCCCAGGGCTGTTGCAAGGATCAGATGAGCTAATAATTGTAAAGGTCTTATCATAGGTCCTGACACATAGTAATTGCTATATAAATATTACTATCTATCAGAAGTTATTTTTCATATACTAATTTATGACACACCCCTATACTATAGATGTAGACCTCAATATATCTTTGAGAATCAAACAAATAAGCTATACTAAAAAAGGACTATTATCAAAGGTTGAATGTTTTTAATAGAGCAAATACTTTCCTTCTCTAAGCTCCATGTAACAAATAATTCTATTCCTATAAGATACAATTACGCACCACCTTCAGCATAAAACCTTTCTGGTCTCTCCATCTACTAGTACTCCTGCTTGCTAACTACCTTGTATTTAACTACCCAGAATTGAGCTGCATATATTTTCTTACATTAATTCTCCATATACTTATACAAGGGGTTCCGAAAGTCTTAGTTTCTCTTTAAACCGTTGGAGTTTAAAACTACTCAAAGACTTTGGGAACCCTCTGTAGGGAATCATTGTGTTCCTCTTTGGAAGTTAAGTGCCTTGCAAATAGGCATTTTTTTTTTCATTCTTCTATATGCAACCTCAGAATTTGGCACAGATCTTGGCACATAGGAGGAAATGAACAGATGTGAGTTGATGAATTACTTATTTGATAAAAACCTTTCAAAATCAAGGGACCCATCAGAAGAAATCAAAACCATGCAGGGACAAGATGGTGTACATATCATCTCTGTCATTCCGCCTGCCACTGGAATTGTTCCAGAGATTCTTTCAGTGAATGAATTTACAGAGGATGAGGTTATGCCCCAGTGCTTTTGTTCAATCACAAAGAAGAGTTACTTTATCCATCTGTATAATCATCTACAGAAGATTACATAGAGTACAAAAGAAAAACATCAGCGTAGTGACTTATCCCAAGACCATTTTGATCTGAATTCCATTGAAAAAGCTGAGAATAAGGTGAATAAAAATAATAACAATTTGACTGCCTTTATTTGTATGACTACTAGAGTGATGCTAAGCAAAAAATGAGGAGGTCATGTCTATTGCAATTTGTGCTAAGATTCTGGGATCTCCTTTTTCCCTCATGTGGAGAAAAGCTACTTAGGAAGGGGCTGAAATCAGCAACAACAGGGTCCGAGGTGTCATGGGCTTGTGGACAGAAGCTCATCTTGTCAACACCATCATTCTCCCCAGAGCACCAAATGGCTGGGAATCATGGAGCACTATGTTCTCAGAAGAATAAAATCTTGAGAATGACATAAAGGGCAAGAGAAAGGAACATGGTGGGTGTACCCAGCATTTACACAGCTGTGCCAAGATCTACAAATGCTTATGCCATGATCTCATAGAGCATCTAGATGGGGCAGTGGATACTGTGCTGGACCTTGAGTCAGGTAGCCCAGTGTGACCCTGGATAAGTCACTTAAAGCTTTGTTTGCCTTACCTTCCTCATCTGTAAAATGGGGACTACCTCTCCGGCAAATTGTAAGAACCAAATGAGATAAGAGTTGGGAAGTACTTAGCACAGTGCCTGGGACATAGCAAGCCCCACATCAATGTTAGCTGCTTATTCTTATTGCTAATTATCATGTATAGTAAATTATAACTGATAAAAGTTAATAGCAATAATAATAGCCTGAAGATAACCCGAAGAGCAAGGGAAGACGGCACAGTGAGGCATTTATGATGACCTATGAGTGTGAAGAAGCATAAAGCAACTATTCAGGATCACGTGTGCCTAGAAGTAACCCAGGGAGAGTGCGTGATGATGGGGAGATAGCCAAAGTCTTGCCCTGGTTCCAGGGAGTATGGAAAGAACCAAAAGAAGGCTACCAGCATATTCCCTGTGGAGAGAATTTACAGAAAAATATAATGATGGTGGCGAGCATTTATATAGCATTTCAAGGGTTTAGAAGGTGCTTTATAAACATGATCACATTTGATCCTTATAGTAGTCCTGTGAGGTAGGTGATATTATTGTCCCCATTTTATAGCGGAGGAGACTGAGGCAGTCAGAATTAAGCAGCTTGTTCTGGGTCACATATGCCTAGTAGGGATCTGGATTGGAATTCAGGTCTTCCTGAGCCCATACCCAGTGCTTTGTCCACAGCCACCTAGCTGTAAGAATTGCATAGAATAAGGCAAAAGTGGATTATGATTGGTGCTAGTGATGGGAAGATGTAGAAATATTGAATTAGAGCATATGGCAATTCAACGAGCCTTTTATAGGCTCCTACTTATATGATCAAGGTCCTAAGGACACAATATAGATATTGGTACTGAAGCTGTGATTTTACCAGTCCAGGTCAGAACCTCCTGTGAAGTTTATAGTCTCAGAGGTTAAGTGACTTATCCAAGGTCACAGAGTCACTATGGGTCAGAGGTAGGATCTGAGTCTTCAAGGACCTCTTCCTATCTACTATATCAGTATATAGCCCTTTTATTTATTTTATTTTGAGGATTGAGATGGGCAGGAGATATATTTGCACCAATTACATAAATGAAAAATTATATGACACAAGAGATCACTAAGAACTAGGGCAAGACAGAGGCTTCACCCAAAGATGCCTGACACCTGAGTGGAGCCCTGGTGGAAGCTAAGGGTTGTCAGAGGCAGAGCTGAGGAGGGAGAGCATCTCAGGGATGGGGGGGGGGATATCAGCAAGGTGGCCAGATTGGTTCCAACACAGAGAGCACAGAAGGAAGCAGGGTTGAAGGAGACCTGGCCTGCCTGGCCATTTATGAATTACCTGAGATCATTAAATGGAACCATTGATTGATAAAGAGCATGGGATGGTGAAAAGAGGCAGGGCCAGGTTCCAAGGGTTCCTGGGTTCCTAGCTTTAATGGCAGAAGGGACCTTAGAGGCCATCACATCTAACCATCTCATTTTACAGATGAGGAAACTGAGGCCCAAGGTGGTTAAGTGACTTACCCAAGCCCACACTGGTCATAAGTATCAGAGGTGACATTTGAATCCAGGTCCTTTGATTGCAAATCCAATGCTATTTTTTACTGTGCTATTCTAGGTTCAAATCCCAGTTCTACCAAAGAGTGTGACCTTGGACACATCATTTCCATTCTCTTCTTGGTTTCTGGCTTCCTCCTCTATAAGATGGTAATGTGGTTGTTGGGTCACAGATTCAGTGGTCTTAAGTATTCTTTCCAGCTCCCACGTCGATTTTTGTGGGCATTAGACTTTAACATCACAGCTCCTAGGCTACCTCCGTCCTTCCCCGTGAATACTAAAGAAAACGGGGGAAGTATGCCTGGATAAGAAATTCATAGTGAATGATGAAAAGCCAATTCATAGAACTATCATGGATTAAGTGCCTACTGTGTGCATGGTCACCAGTTCAGTCTTGGGAAAGGTACTAACTTTAAAACTCTAGATACTTATTTAAGTTTAAAAATATCAAATCTTTTAAAAATAGTCTTTTCTTTGATCCTTCTGTTGTCCCTGACCTCCTGGAATGTACAGTCTGTTAGGGGATACTACACACACACAATATTACATATATGCATATGTATATATGTTACACACATGTTATATAATTGCAAAGAAAGTGCTACAAAAATTCTGAAGGGAAAGGTGGTCCTCAACATAGAGAACCAGAGAGGGCTTCATGAAGGTAGCATTTGAATTGGGTTTTCAAATCTGTATATGTAGCTTTAATATCCCTGCTGAGCTCCATTCCTGAGTTGCCAATTTTGTATTGGATAGCTCCTCCTAGATGTCCCATTGGCACCACAAACCCACAATGTTCAGAACAGAGCTCGTTATCATTCTGGCTAAATTAGTTGCTTCTCTATTTGTATGGAAGGTCTCTTGTCACTCACTTTCCCAATCCTGGATCTCATCTCCTATATCCAATCAGTTGTCAAGTTGGGTCAACTATATCATCACAATATCTCTCAGATCAATTTCTCCCTATAAATATTCTCACAAGACTGGCTTAGATTATTGCAACAGCTTCCTAATTGGCCCCCCTGTCTCCCATATCTTCCTTCTCTGATTCATCCTCTCCACTGCTTCCAAAATACCCCTCATAATGTCCAGGTCCAACCATGGCACTCTCCAGTTCCAACGTCTTTAGTGGCTCCCTCTTCCTTTTAGGATAAACACCAACAAAGACATTAACAACAGTTCTCCAGTCTAGTATCTAAATCTCTTCACACTCTGGCTCCCACTTATCTTTCTTCACTAATTTCATATTACTTGCTTTGTACACTCTATGTTATGGCCAAATCGGCCTGCTCAGCATTCTGCACAATGAGCTCTCTATCACTGATGGCTGTTATTCTTGCTATCCTCACTTACCTGTGTACACATTGTATTTTCCAGTATAATATAAGTGCCTTTGGGCAGGAGCTGTCTTGTTTTTATTATCCTTGTGGCTTTTGTATCTGGCACTGTATGGGCTTAATAAGTGTTTATCTAATTGAATTGAATTTGGATTTAAAGGATAGGAAAGAATGACCAAAACACAGAAGGGGTGACATTCCATGCATAGAAAACAGCACAGGAAAATAATAACTCTAATAACACTTTACATTTATGCTTTAGGGTTCCCAAAATGCTTTACAAATATTACCCCAGTTGATCACCATAACAACCTTGGGTGGTAGGCATTGTTGCTAACTCCATTTTACAGAAGAGGAAACTGAGGCAGAAAGAGGCTGAGTGGTTGTCCAGCTAGTAAGTATACAAGGCAGCATCTGAACTCAGGTCTTTTTGACCCCAAGACTGACATTCAGTTTTGCCACCTGGAAAAGGCTGAAAGTTCATAGTGTTTTTGGAGAGGGGATAGAGAATGGGACAGTTTTCCTGGAGTGTAACGTACGTATATGGAGGGAACTTGTATGAAGTAGGGATGTAAAAGTAGGGTACCGAGGTGCTAGTAAAAAGCTATGAAAAGTAGCTTTTAGTGTAGGAGGGGTTCTTAACCTAGGGTCCATGGACCCCAGTGGATCTATGAAAACATTTTAGAGGCTCCTTGATTTTGTGTAGGGAAAAATTATATATTTATTTTCACTCACCTTTAACTGAAATTGAGTGTTTTTTTCAATTATTTAAAACCATGATTCTGAGAAGAAGTCCATAGGGTCCACAGGACTGCCAAGGAGTCCATGATACCCTTAAGAACTTCTGTCTTAGAGGAATCATGGAATCAAAGATTTCCCACTGGAAGGGAATTTAGAGGCAATTGATTTTCAACTTCTGGGCCACAAGGTGGCCCCAGAGTCAGGAAGCCTCCTCTTCTTGAGTTCAAATCTGGCCTCAGACACTGGCAACTCACTTTGCCCTGTTTGCCTCAGTTTCCTCATCTGTAAAATGAGCTGGAGGAGGAAATGGCAAACCACTCCATGCAGAGTTGGACATGACTGAACAACAAACAACAGGTTCCACAGATGAGGAAATTCAAGCCCAGAGAAGACGAGTCATTTACCCAAAGTAGCTTTTATGAGTTCAAATCTATTGTACTTTCAGGGTCATAATGGAAATAGGAGAATCATATATTAGCTGGGCATTGCTTTCAAATCTCTAGAGACCCATCTGTGACCTAAGTGGGCCATTAGAATTTAGTAAAATGCTAGAGGTGGAAGAAACAGCGACCATTTAGTCTGATCCCCTTCTTTTATGGATAAAGACACATGAAAGTTAGGCATCAAGAGAATGTTCCTCTCTCCCTTTCTCCCTCCCTTCCTCCCTCTCTCTGTATTTCTGTGCACATGGGACCTATGTTCATATATCCAATATATTATAATATGCCAATATCATGGCATTTTGAAGACATACTACCTCCTCATTGCCCCCTCTCCAAGCTCTTCTAAATGTTTAGATCAAAGAGTTTGTTTTTGTTCTATTTTGTCAAACTTTCCTTACCCCATTTTGTTTTGTTTTGCAAAGATACTTGAGTAGTTTGCTATTACCTTTTTCAGCTCATTTTACAGATGAGGAAACTGAGGCAAACAGGATTAAGTGACTTGCCCAGGGTCACACAGTAAATGTCTGAGGCTGGATTTGAACTTAGGAAGAAGAATCTTTCTGGTTCTGGGGCCAGTCCTCTATCCACTGCTACACCTAGCTCCACTTGGTTAAAGTTCATGCTAGGTGGTAAGTCAATGCTCACAACCATATGAGAGACATGAAGATTTTCATGTTGCAAGTCTATAGGACCATAAATTGAAGGATTGAGCTGGTAGGGATGTAAGAGATTGTCTAAGGCTTCCATTTTTCAGTAAGGAAACTCAAGGCCCTTTAGGTTAAATGATTTACCTAAGGTCACACACAGAAAGTACTGTCAATCTCTAGTGAATGTTAGTTTACCAAATCCCCAATTTCAGGGTTAGAAGGAACTTTAGAGGTCACCCAGGCCAACCCATAGCTGAACAAAAGTTCCCTCTACAACACACCTGATGCATAGTCATCCAGCCAGGGTTTAAGACCCTGTGGTATATGTGGACAGGGGTGGGGGTGGGGAAAGAAGAGGGACAGTGACCTATTCTCAACAGCTTGGTTTTCATTCCGCCTTTGAGTAAATCTTCTAGTTTTCCTTGCATCAGGTGTAAATTAGCCACTTTGCCATTTTTAGGAATTTCTTCTGCCTCTGCCCACTCTGCTCAAAGTTTAGGACATTTTCTGATCAGGGGCACCTCCAGTCACCCTAATCTATGTCTGGTCACTGGACCCAGATGCCTCTAGAGGAGAGAAAGTGATGCCATGGTTGTCTTTGACATGGAAGGACAAACAACAACAGGACATTTTCTGTACTCTGAAATTCTGGGAAAATATAGGCCTTTCTCTGTCACTAATTCTGGATTCCTTGATGAGACCATTGCCAGCGAGAATCAGACACAAGTAAGCATTTTCCCCAAACTCATTTCTTCCCATTTTATGTGGCCATTAAGTACAGACAATTCAAAATTAATCCCAAATTAGCACTCCCCTCCCCCAACTTAATTCCCTATACCAATGTCTAAGCTTTAAGGAGTTGTTTGAAAACATCAACTGGAACCCAAATTGTGATGACCATCATACTAAGCATGATAATTTACTAATAATGATGACTGCATTATCCCCATGGGGTAGGGAGTATTTACTTAGAAGGTCTATTTCCCTTAGCAATTAAAATCCAGTGGAATGGCTTGTGGGAGTATGAGAAACATCTATTGGTTTTCCAAAGACAATTTACTAGACTGAAAGTTCTAATTAAAATGAACAGTTAATTTCCCCATTAGGTGATTAAGAATACTACAGCCTTGCCAGGAATGTGTTTCCTTGGGAAAGGTATGAAAATAGGCCAGGTGATTAGGAATTATTTTTGGGTCTCAACAAATCCATTTTGTTCTTTGGAAGAAAAGTTGAATCTGGCTATGGTCTCTAGCCTTCTTCCTTGTTTGGAAGTACCAGGGCTAGCTTATTGCCTTCACCAGGTGACACTAATTCTCCATCAGCCCTTCTTCCATCTACAAAGTGTCACATAAGCCAATAACATCAAACAAGCTTGGTCAGGAAAGCCCAGGAAGAAGTGTATTCTTTTACTTGGGTCAACCCCTCTTCCAAGAAATGTGTTTATTTAAAATATGGATGCCAAGTGCGCACAAGGTATCAAATCAATAGAATAATTAATCAATCTTAGCACACAGTCCTTTGTCCCAACCATAGTTCTATTTCATTGTTTCAAAAAGCTGATAAACACTGGTGGGAAGTCAGTCACAGTAATGCCTTGGTTCTGAGTTCTCTCACAGCTACCAAAGACAATGCAAGAATGAACAATGACATGATGGTGAAATTGTAGCAACAAGATGGCTTTCTCTATGAAGAGGGAGAGGTATTTGTGAAACATTGCCATAGCCTTCTTGCAAATTTACTTCATCACAGAATCTCAAAGTTAGAAGGAATCCTTGGATTCTAGGCTTAGAGTTAGTCTTAAACCCCTCCTTTCACAGATGAAGAAACTAAAGCACAGAGTGGTTAAGTGATTTACCCTGGGTCACAAGCTAGTGAGAGCAGTAGGATTTGGACAGAGCTCATGACTTCAAGTCCACAGCTTTATCCCCTCTTCCTTCCTGTCTCAGTGGCAACCAAGGCAACCCACAGCTGAAAGAGAATCCCCACTATGATATGCCTGATAAGTGGCCTAGATAGTTAGTCTTGGCTTTAAGACCTCCAATGAAGGTCTCTCTGAAACCAATTCATTCTATTTTGGGAGCAATAGTTAGGACGTTCCTGCTCCCATACACACACACACACACACACACACACACACACACACACACACATACACACACACACACACACACACCACATTGAGCCTAAATTTGACTGTGATATCCACACATGGCTGTTTTAAAGTTTGGTACTTTGTGACCAAGGTCTCTCAGAACCAAAGAAGCTTTATCTCCCCTCTGGGTTCCAGGGTACTTTGAGTATTTTGCTGCTATCTTATCCCACTCTGGCTATGTTGCTTCTGTTGTTTGGAGTCTATGAAGGAGGCCCTAGTTCCATTTCAGCACTTAAAATCAATTAGCTCTTAAAAGAGATATTAACTTTAAACATATATTAAGAACAAGCACACATTTCCCCAGGTGTCCCTTGAAGGTATATTCTCCCTTCAACCACCTCAGTCTCTGGGGAAGTAGGCTCAAAACTTGCCATATGGCATTGGCCCCACCAAGTTTATGTCCAGATTAGCCTGTGTACCATTAGGTTACTGAAGATCATTCCCAAAGGTCAGTTCCTGTTCCTCAGGACATCTATGCTGTGCTGACTGTAAAACCTGGCTGGGACTCAATACTCATGTTCCTGTGACTTACTTTCCCAACTTTTGAAACCCCCAAGCTCAACATAGTTTCTTACCAGATCCTGTGAGCTAAGGAATCACCGTATGAAGCCAAAAAAAGAACGAAGCGAAAGAGGAGGCAGCTGAAGCTAACATTTTCAACAATTTCTGCCTCCAGCCAAGGACCCTCCTTTTCAGTCCATGGTTAATGGATCAGAGACATTTATAGAATGTCTTCTCCTGTTCTACAGTCTTGCTAATGCATCACTCTTAAACCTTATTGAGAGTCTTCTAGAAGTGGGCTTCCTAGGTAATTCTGAATGTGCCTCCTGACCCTATGTGCACAGGCACCCGATCCCACCACTCTTCTTTCGATGACCTGCCTTGAAATACTTAGAGACAGTCTCATCTAGACTTTGTCTTCTCTCCTACAGGCTAAACTCCCCCAGTTTGTTCAAGTAATCCTCACATGGCATGAACACAAGGACCTTCTTTATCACTGGAAGGTTCCAAACTTATCAATGGTCTTTCTAAAGTGCTGCGCTCTGAACTGAGCACAATATAACAGAAGTAATATGACTAGGGCAGACCTGGCCTATATGATAGAGTCAAGGGAAACTACAGATGGATGAATCAAAAACATAGCTTCAAAAGTACAAGAAAATATAAATGAAAAGACAAGTTTAAAAAATCCTCTTGGGGGAAAATTAACTAGAAACTATTTTTTCTCTAAAAATGTCAAGGCTCACCCAGTGCTTTGTGGGTCAGGCTCTTCTAAAAATCACTGCAGAGGGCATCCACCCAAGGTTGTTGGAGGTCCTTCCTCTAGGTCTCTGGATGTTGTGAGGACACTAATTGGGCAGGAAAACTGGCCCCTTAATTGTTTCTTGCTCTCTTCATATGAATGATTCATCTTACTTTCCACTTATAGTTTCATTTTTAAATCATTTTTTTCAGTTACATGAAACTCTTATTCATCCCATTTGGGGTTTTCTTGGAAGAGATACTAGAATGGTTTGCCATTTTTTCCTCCAGCCCATTCTACAGATGAGGAAACTGTGGCAAATGGGGTTGAATGACTTGCCTAGGGTCACAGGGCTAAGTCAGTGACCAAGGCCAGATTTGAATTTGGGAAGATTGTCTTCCTCACTCTAGGCCTTGCACTCTATCCACTATGGCACCATCTAGCTGCCCTATATAGGATCCACTTATATCACATCGCAGAATCAGAGCTTGATGAGACCCCATTGAGTCCAACCTACTCTTTTCCTGAGGCATAACTGAAGCCCGGATAATTTGGTCTCATGACTCCAGAGTCAGTGTTCTCCAGAGCCAATGCTCTCTTCTCCTCTGAGAGAGGATAGATGCCTGGTTGAAGGAAACACAGTGTCAGAAGCAGCAATGGCACTCTGGTCTTCTCACCTGAAAGTCCAGTACTCTACACCACTACTATATCTGTCCGATCAAAGCTTTGTGATGCTTCTCTTCAATCTGTTTACAAAGAAAGCACTTCCATTCTCTGCCTAGGAAACATAAAGGGACAAATTCATTTATAAACATATGAATATATAACAAAAAGTTCTATTGATGACCTCTGTTTTTACATCACAGTCATTTCCAGATATGAGTGCTCTTTACAGAAATAAAATAGTCAATTTAAAATGTATGGAAGTGGATGCTGAAAATTAAAAATAAATTAATTAATAAATTGAAAAAGTCAAACAAAAACAGTGTAGGCAGTGCCAACACTGATCATGGATCTCTGCCCTTGGAATCCCCCCTTCTCTGCTGAGAGAACCTCTACTGGGGTTAGGGGGCAGGGTTTCTTTCATTTTGTTTTCAGTTTCCCACTAATCAGCTTCTCACTTCTGTTCGTCTAGTCATTGTATACATTGCTCTCCTGGGGCTGCTTACTTCCTTCTGCATCAGTTCATACAAGGTTTCCCATGTATTTCTTGTATTTTTCATTTCTACATGTAATGGTATTCAATTACATTCATAAATCATAGTTTGTTCTGTCATGTCAGCAGGAGAGAACTAAGGGAACAAACAGCAAGTTGTATATTGGAGCAGCAAATTTATTCATTTTAAAAGTCAAAAAGAGAGAAAAGATGCATTTGATTGGGAAAGATTTGGGTAACTTGGTGAAAAGCAGGAAAGGAAAAAATTGGAAATTCCAGACTTCTCTCCCATTGGGAGTCTCCCCCACCCCATATCTGCTTCACAAATATGTTAACCCTTCTATGTATATATAGTTTACATATTTATAGTTTAGGCAGCTAGGTGGTACAATGGATAAACAGTTAGATTTAGAGGCAGGAAGACCTGAGTTCAAATACTGCCCCAGATACTTCCTATTAGCCCCTAAGTGTTCCTCAACTGTGTGAGCAAATCCTCTGACTTCTCTCATCCTTATCTGTAACATTATATATGTACATCTGTAATATTACATATAATTATATATAATATATTCATCTTTTATCATATTATATAGGGTATATATCTGTAATATTAGTACTTACTTCATGGGTTTGTTGTGAGACCCGAATGAGATAGAGTGCTGATAATTTTAAATATTATATGAAGGCTAATTGTTATTCTTATTATATGCACACATTGCCAAAATCTCTAACTCAGCTTTTCTCCGGGTTCCTTTAAGACAGAGCTTCCTAACCTAGAGTCTGGGAACTTAAATTTTTTTTTGTATAACTTTGTAATCCTGCATATTTCATTTTTTGCATTTAAAATATTATTCTGAGCAAATGTCTTTAGGCTTGACAAGCAAGTCAAGAAGCTCTTCCCCAGGATTTGCACAAAATAACTTCTCCATTCAATGGACCTTTTTAATAAGCACTCGGATGTGCCTTGGAGGTGATGACAGCACAGAAAAAATACCTTTGGAAGAAAATGCTCTGCAGCAAAACCAACAGAACACTCCCCTGTGGAAAATCATTCTTCCCAGCCAGTCTCACAGGTCCACATATTAGGAATATGAAGCTGTCCAAGCAGAGGAACCAAGCAGGGTCTACCAGAAGGAGGGAGGAAACTGGAAGCAAGATGTCTTAGTCTTCTCATAAAATACATCATAATTCCATATGAGGTAATGAGACATGAATAGTCACCACCTGGGGTCACCAGAGGTTTGAATGTGAGTAACATTCAGAGTTTCACTTTTCTCTTTTCCTTCTCCCCATTCTTTTCTTTTCTTCATTTCCCCCCTTCCCCTTCTCTTTCCCTTCCTCCTTCTCTTTTTCTCTCCCTCCTTTTCCCTCTCCTTTTTTCCTCCTCTTTTCTTTCATTTCATTTTTCTTTCTCCTTTTTCTCTTCCTTCTATTCTTTCTCCCCTTCTACTTCTCTTTTTTCTCTTTCTCCCTCTCTCCTGCTTTTCCATTTTCTCTTCCTTCTTCTTTTCTCCTCCTCTTCCTTCTTTTATTCCTCCTCTGTCTCTTCATATAGATTTCTAACTTCTAAGAGGCAGCTATGAATATACCAAAGTTCATCCTTGTCATGGAAAGTTGGGAAAAAGACCTTACAGTCATACCTCAGGGTTCTGAATGTCTATAGATTTAGCATCGGATCCTCAGACTGTTAATTTCCATCCCTCCAGACAGAATGATGAAATGTTTATTAATAGAGAGAGGAGTAGTCCTGTAAATCATCATTAAAGAAAATAAAGTCTTTTCTAGATAATTTAAGTTAACTGCAGGCCATCAAGGCAAGTCCCACTAACCCAGTCATGATACAACAAAGAGTACTGTGTCATTAGCCCAGTCCCTGATCCCACTCTGGGTCTCAGTTTTCTCATCAGTGCAATGGGGCAGACATCCTGGAAGGTCATTTGCAGCACTCCTACACAGCCAGGTCCCTTTCCAAGGAGGTTTATTAAGGTCCTTTCCTAGAGCTAGGTGGCTTGTGTAGAGGAAGGAGAGATAGGTTCCTAGTCACAAGACCTGGCCACAATCAGGCTAGTGCTTTCTACCTTGTGACCTTGTGCGAGTAACTTAAGCTTCGTGGGCCTCAGTTTACTCATTGTAAATTGAGGGCTTTGGACTACTTGACCCCCACTCTTAATTTGTGATTCTTTCATCAAGCTTTCATTGATAGTTCCTTGGTCCCTGGACCAAGGATCCAAATACTATATCTGCTGCTTTCCATCTATGGAGCCCTTGGGTAATCATTTAACTTTTTCTGGGACTCAGTTTCCTTATCCATAAAATGAAGGGTTTGGGCTAGATGACCTCCAAGGTTTGTGCTGGCTCTAAATCTATGACTCTATTATTTGTGACCAGAGTGAATGAAAATAGGTTTTAAAAATATCACAAGATTATTAATCATCGAGGATGAACTACCCCCACCACCCCTTAAATGCATCCAAAATGAAATTGGGAGTAATGTCTTATTCATAGCCTTCGTCTAAAATAGCGGTGTTTGAAATTAGGTTATTTTCTCCATATGCTACGATGACCTAATTTCCCTAAACGCTGCCGTGTATGCTGCTCTTTCAGGAAACTGATTGGAAGAAGGGAAAAAAAAATCTGTAAATATAAGTCCTTTGTGCCATCTCTATAGCAACTAGGAGCAAAAGGGTTACCAGAATGAAGGGTGGGAGTGGGGAGAAACAAGCCACCTCCAGGAGCGAGGAGCTTAAGTAAAGAACACTGAAGACAGATTTTCTCGTTGGATCTTTTAGGTAGGACTTTTTTTCACCCCCAAAAGTTAAAAGGGATTTCTGACAATATTTAACCAGCCTGCCCTCTTTCCCTGCAGAGAGTTCTAGAATCACAGATAGAGAATTAGAAGACACTGGGGAGGGGGGGGCATCTGGTAGAATTCCCTCACTTTATAAAGGAGGAATTGAGGCTTTGTGGGTTAGAAGGATGGGCCCAAGGTCACGGGCCTTTTGGTGGCAGAGCTGGGGTTTTGGTGAAGACTCTTTGGTCCCAAATCCAGCCGTGTTTCCTGGCTGAATCCCTGGCTTATTCCCTTTTGATTAGGCACCAAATCACACACTGCTTATTAATTAACTTTCCTTGCTAATTGAAGTGTCAGGTGCACCCATACATCCTTCCAGCTAGACTGTAAATTCTGTGAGGGAAGCGACCTCTCTGTTTCCTCTTTGTAATTCCTCACAGTCCCCAGCATAGCACAATGGCAGGAAGAGACACATCATAAGCAGTTTTGAATGAATGAATGGATGAATGAGTGAATGTATGTCCCACTGTTTTGATTTTTCTTTAGTAGGTGGGGCAAATGAGATCCCTGTCGGAACAGAGACAGATTCATTTGCTGTAGGATACTATAGGGCTGATACAGAACTGAAAGCAAGAATTCACAGCTCTCTAATAGTCTGTCCAATAACCCGGTAGAATGTAGACTCTTGGAGAAGAGGGTAGGGTGGGGGACTGGATTACCTCTAAGCCTTGTATCATGGGACAGGGCAATCAGTGCCCTCCATCCCAGACCTTCTGCTGGCCATATGAGCCTTGTCTAAGAGCAACTGGGACATTCCTTTCTCTTTAAGTACTAGAAGCTTGAGTCGTTTAAGAGAAGGCCCAAGAAGGGCCTATTATTTACCTAGCGGCTACAGGGGGAGCACAGGAAGAATGAGAATTCATCCTGAAAGCAGGAGGGTGAAGAGTGGGAAGACAGGCTGGCCGTGGGCCTCCGTGGAAGTGGTGGCTGTGTGTCAAATTGACGTTACTCAAACTGACCATGGTTTTTCCTAATCTAATTAGACTGTTTTGCTGTTATTTCTAACTTGAGCAGCTAGGTGGTACAGTGGATAGAGCACTGGCCCTAGAATTAGAAAGACTCATCTTCCTGAGTTCAAATCTGGCCTCAGATACTTGAGAGCTGTGGTTTCATTGGTTTAGGGGAACTACCTGGGCAAGTCACTTTACCTTGTTTGCCTCAGTTTCCTCATCCATAAAATGAGGAGGAGAAGGGATGGCAAACCCACGGGGGTCACAAGGAGTTGGACGAAGATGGAAGGAGTGACCGGTACCAGCATCGTGGTGTAGGGTCTCATCAGCCTTGACACGACCTGCTGCCCCTCTCGTTGGAAGATGGGACACTGAGCTGCACAGCTCACAGCTCATTTCTCACATGGCTGCATCGCTGAGGCATTTCTTTGGCTTCTCCATGTTCCCCTCCTGCCCTTCCCCTCCTTCGGGGAACTGTGGTGCTGTCTTCTTCCATCAGATCACAACTTCTCCAAGTCAGAGACTCGTCTTCATTTCCGTATCCCTGGGGCTAGGCACAGAGTGCCTGGAACATAACAGGTTCTTAATAAATGTTTGGAAGTGAGAAGCCAAATCCTCTGACTCAAGGGGATTTTCAGGGGGATGAGGCTTTGCCATTGTAGACTATCTAGAATCCATGCTAATTATCTTGAGAAGTGTCAGCAAAAGAAATGAATAAACCAACAAATGAAAAAAAAAATCAAAAAGCCCATGAACCACTTCTGTCCCTAACTCCTAGGTTTATCTATTTGGCTGAGGCTGGTGCGGGGATCTGAGCTTATGGTTTCATTGGTTTAGGGGAACTACCAATATGGAACTCCACTAGAGAGTACAATTATGAACCAACACCAAGAAGATTGACAAGTCACCTATCATTTATAGTCTTAGACTCTAGGACCTAAAGTGTTGGGGGGTAGGGAGCCATAAACTTTAAGTGACTTGCCCATGGTCAACTCTCTAGTTCTTGTTAGAGGCAGGACTTCAACCCAGGCTTTCCTGTTCCTAAGACTGATAATAGGGTCATAGATCTAGGGCTAGAAGAACTTCAGAAGTAATTAAATCCAATTCCATCATTTTGAAGTTGACTAACTGATGCTTTACTGTTGTTCATTCACTTTGAGTCATGACCATTTTAAGGTTTTCTTGGCAAAGATACTGGAATGGTTTGCCTTTTCCTTCTCCTGCTCATTTAACAGATTAGGAAACTGAGGCCCACAGGGTGAAGTGACTTGCCCAGGGTCATGGAGCTAGTAAATGTCTGAGGCCAGATTTGGATTCAGGAAGATGCGTGTTCCTGACTCCAGGCCTGGCTCTATGCACTATGGTGGCTCCTAGCTACCCCTAAGATTAGGCCCAGAGAGGTTAAATCACTTACCATAGGTCAAATCACACAGAGAGTAAGCTTGCAGTATGACTTGAACGAAGTCCTCCGACTTGAAATCCAGCTCACTTTCACCATCCCATGATGCTTCTCTCTCCCCCATGCCATGCTTTTTCTCTGCCTTACACACAGAAGACATTTCATCATTGTTCAATTGATTCCACCCTTGTTCTGGGAAACTTTTTCTCACAAGAGGTAATTTTTCTTTCAGAAAATCAACTCCAATCGGGCGTAAGAAGGAACAAATGAACAAACAAACAAACAAATGAAAAAAAAAGAAACAGATAAGATGCCATTCTGCAGGTCTCTCCTCTTCGAAGCTCCAGCGCAGTTCGTTCTGCCAGCTATTGTCTTCCTCTACTCCCCTGGTGCAGGTCAGGTTTGAAGCAGTTCGGAGCTTTTGTTTCTCCTGGACGGCAATCAGAGAAAGTTTCTTCCGACATCTGGTGTTGTTTAAGAAACGAGAAGAAAAATCACTTCATGTAAAAGTGATTAGTGGGCACGGAAGTGAACGTTCAGTGCTTTTGCAAAGGAAGAAACACTTAAGGAAAACTCTCAGAGAAGCCCAAAGTTCGCATCTGTGTCGGAATTGTCTTCCAGTCTGAAGCCTATTATCTCCGGTGCACAGACACATTGTGCCTTCCTCACAATTCAACAAAAGAAATTCCTCGAAGTCTGGAAGTCTCAGCTATCTGTTGCACAGGAATTCCCAATGTGCTCCTGAAAACTGAAATCACCGAATCTCCACATTGGTAGGCCCCGTGTCTCCCCGATCTAAGCCCTGTCTCTACTCAGCCAGCCACCACCAGCACCTCGTCCCTCAATTATTGAATTGGCCTCTTAATTGGTCTCTACATCGAGTATCCCCATCTGTCTACATAGCTGCCAAAGTGATTTTCCTGAAATGCAGCTGCGACCACGTCACTCCCCTACTCAATAAACTCCAGTGATTCCCTATTTCCTCTGTTTGATGCTGGAATCATCTAACAGGCCCCAACCAAATTTTTCAGTCTCTCTCTATAGAACTCCTCTTAGAAGGAGTCCACTATAGGGTCCAGTCAAACCAGCTTTCTTGATGTTTCTTGCACATTCTTCCTTTCTCATCTCCATGCCTTTGTATGGTGCCCATGCTTGGAAGGGACTCCACCTCATCTGCAGCTTGAGTCCTTCCCCTCTTTCAGTAGGCAGTGTAGGCACCATGTTCTACATGAAACCTCTCTCGATTCCCTCAGATATGTCTCCCCAAACTGCTTTGTACTGATTTTATGTTTAATCTATATGTGCTTAGGTAATGATAAAGATTATCTGGGCACAATGGAAGGCTGGGATCCCAGAGAGAGAGAAACAGAGAGAGACAGACAGAGAAAGACAGAGACAGAGAGACAGAGACAGAAAAAGACAGAGAAAAGGAGAGACAGAGAGAGAGAGAGACAGAGACACACACATGCACAGAGAGGGAGAGAGAGAAAGAGAGAGAGAGAGAGAGAGAGAGAGAGAGAGAGAGAGAGAGAGAATGCCCCTCATACCAAGCTCATTTGATAAAACAAAATCAAAGGATGTGTGAGCAGATTAAGCTTTTAACATGTTAACAAACTGTTACCGCCATGCTATCCTTTTATAAAGCATGAATATCTCCAAATCAGCAGGGAAATGGGTGACCAAAACAAGGTGGGGGCAGGGCAAGGAAGAGACACATTCTTGCAGGGCTTCTGATAACCAAATCCTTAAGACTTCTGGAGTGTGGCTGTTTGGGAGATGCAGGTCTGGAACTGCCTGTGGAAGGAAGAGGAGGCATGGAATTTTTCTCTCCTCCCCTCCACACCATCATCCATCAGCCATGGCACCTGAAAGTGGAGCTCCTTTCCCAGAAGGAGTTGGAAAGTAATGAGAAAGTTGGAGCATTGTTAATGGAACTAAGGTACCTGTTCCAGACAGATCTGATAAAGAGAGATAGGCATTCAAGAGAGAAGGCAGCTTGGAGAAATGATATTTCTGACAGCAGAAGAAGGAGCTGGGAATGGACTAAGAGAGGGCTAGCCCTGGCCATCTGGAGTTGAGCTTCAGAGAGGAACAAACTCTGAGGGCTCAGATGACTATTCTACCCAGTAGAAATATTGGGGATAGGGACCTTGTTAGGACTCCACAGCAAAGGACTTCCAGACCCTGTAGGTACCAGAGGAGTGAGTAGCCTTGGGCATATGTATTCCCTACACAGATGTCTCCCCATCATCCATTCTAAGTTTGTGCATACTCTCCCTGTTGGTACTGTGTGTATTCGTGAGAGAGTGGGCCCCATGTTTCTTGGACAGGAAGAGGATTCCCTTATAATTCCCCTTATACTTGGATATGTATATATTTTCATGTAGGTTTTCTAGGATGAAAAATTGTTTTATGTGTATTTGAATGCCCAGTGCCCAGCACAATGCAACTTGGTAGGTTTAATAATGCCCATTAATCAACTGATGTACTTCAACCCAAAAACTACACATTGACGACAATTGGTCACCCTTCCTTTGAAGACTTCCAAGGAGGGGGAATCCATCCTTTACCTTGTCAATTTATTCTCTTCCAGGATGGCTCTATTTGTTTGCAATTTTTTCCTGGTCTCAGGTCTAAATTGGGCTTTTTCATCTTCCACCTGTTTCTCTTAGTTCTAATTTCTGTGGGTCAAGGTTAAGTTTAAGCTTTCTAGGTGACAGCCTTTAGGTATGGGTTAGTAGCTATAATATCTCCTTAATGAGGCCTGCTTACATAGAAGGTCTAGATGAAAGAGGATGAATACTTGTTAGGTGTGTTACTCTGGGGGTTTTTTTCTTGTGGAATTTCACCTTCTACAAAAGCCTTTCCCAATTCCCTTTGATGTTAATGTCTTCCCTCCATTTTATTTTCTATCTATCTATTTATCTGTCTGCCTGTCTCTCGATGTATATCTATATATCTTACATTTATATTGTTGTTTATATGTTGTCTCACTAGGCTAGAAAGTGCTTGAAACTAGTGCTTGAAAGCAGGGTCTATTTTTTTACCTTTAATTTTTTTTTATCCCCAGCACTTGGCACAGTGCCTGGTGCACTGTAGAAACTTTTATTGATTGACCAAATAACAGTTTAAGGAGAGCCTGGCTGACCATTGGTTAGGAATATTATGGAAGAAATGTTTTCCTCCACATTTCCATTATTCCATGATTTTAAGAATCACATTTCTCAAAGAAGTGAAAGATACAATATTACTACTGAATTCTTTTTCATTTAGGATTCTAGCAATCCACCTGTAATTGTGAGAGACTGTTGAGGAGTAAAGTAGCCGAAGACTGGAAAGATAGGAAGGGGCCAGGTTGGAAAAGACTAGAAACAGACCCAAGGGGTGGATCAAATGGACCCATTAACTATAGAACCATTAGAAGCCCAGAGAAGTGAATAAATATTTGCTGAATGCCATTTCCCATTGCCTCTGAGATAAAACAAAAACGCATGTTTGCCATTTAAAGCCTCTTAGAGTCTAGCTCCAACTTACCTGTCCAGACATATAAACATTATTCCCTCTCAAGCTGGTTCCAGACAAATTGTTCCATGCTGTTCCCCCTTTTCTCTCCATTCCTTTTCCCAGGGTGTCCCCTACAACTAAAATGTTCTCTCTTGTTTCAAGCTCATAAAATTCCTAGGTTTTTTTGAACCTCCATTCATATACTATCTTTTACAAGAGGCTTTTCCTGGTTAGAGCTGGTAGCACCCCCTCCCCCAGGAGAAGAAGTGACTGGATTGTTGGATTTGCAATCAGGGATGCTCAAGTTTGGGTCTTGCTTCAGACAACCACTAACTACGTGATCCTGGGCAATGCTCTGCCTTAGTTTCCTCATATATAAAATGGAGACAAAAATAACACCAATGCCATAAAGTTATTGCAGGGATCAAATGATCTAATATTTGTAAAACACTTAAAACAAACTTAAAATGTTGTATAAATGTTATTTATTATCATAATTATTATTATTTACATTGCATATGTTTTGTATATATGCACATGTGTACATGCTATTTTCTGAATGTAAGCCCCTTGAGGGCAGTGACTGTTTCATTTTTTGTCTTTGTATCCACTTCTGACTCATGGGATTGGATGGAGTTGAGACTGGACCAGTGATTTCCTTCTTAGAAGAGGCTCAATTTGGAAACTTCCTCTACCAATCAATATAGACTGGCCCATCAAATTAGTTAGAGCATGGAAGAGTTAAATTTGCCCAGGGCCAAGTGGCCAGTGTGTGTCTGAGACTGGACTGGAACCTGGATCTCCTTGACTCTGCGGAGGCCAGCTCTGCATTCTCTCTGACAGAGGATAGGTGGGGAATAAGGGAATTAAGGAAACCCTAATGGTATGCTTGATTGTAAATTAATAAGCCTTCCCTGCCTTCATCTGATCAGACAGTGCCATGCCACAAGATCTAATACCTCCAAATTCCCCACCATGTTTCCAAAACAATTTCACCGCCATGTTCTATTGGCTTCTCAGCACAAGGGGTCTGATTATTGACTTTTGCTGCCTTGCAGGACCCTAAAGAGAGACGTCCAGACAGATCTGTACACAGACACTTATTGAACCCTGAGTTTCACCAGGTACTGACAAACAGCTAGCCCTGCCCATCAGGAGGGGATCTCCTGGTTCTTTCCTTCTTCCTGGACCTTTCCATCCTTACTGTGAGCCCCTTCACTGAGGGCTTGCTTGGGAGAGCTTTATAATCCAGGAAGGACACATGAAACACCTAGCTTTCCCTGTGTGCTAGAGACAGAGCAGGCGCTCCAAGTGTAAATTGCTCACACCAAGACTTTTTTCCGTGTTATTTTTTTTTAAAGCATGTTACATATTCCAGCTGTCTTGTCAACTTACAGTTATATAAACACGTTTCTTCCCTCTCCCCCCCAATCCATTTCTCTGAAGCTATTCCTTTGCTCATCAAATCAAACTGGAATAAATCTGTAGTTGGCCAGAGTCTTTTGAAAGCTGAAAGAATCCCTATTGTTTTCTGGCTAAGATAGCTAACCTTTCTCAGACCCATCTGTATCATTAACACACCCTCTGTGTAGAAACATCTGTGGCACTGTCTCCGGATTATGACGTCACCTCTGCTCAGCGTGCAAAGTAGAGGAAGGAGACAACAGAGGTATTTGGTCCCCAAACTCTTGGATCAGAAATATCGTTGTTGCCTTATTGCTAATGGAAGAAAATAGTCCCAGATGCTTTCCAGTGCATTTTTTTGCATCCATTAGAAATCGAGCTCTTCTAATCCTGCCTCAGACACTTAACATTTATTAACTGTTTGACCCTAGGCAAGTCACTTAACCCCAATTGTCTAGCAAAAAAAAAAGATGAAAGGATGGAAGAAACAAACGGGGGGGGGGGAGAGAAGGGGGAGAGAGAGACACACAGAGAGAGACAGAGACAGAGAGACAGAGAGAGACACAGAGACGGAGACAGAGGGAGGAGAGAGACAGAGAGGGAGAGAGAAAGAAAGAAAAAGAATGAAAGAAAGAGAAAGAAAGAAAGAGAAAGGAAGGAAGGAAGGAAGGAAGGAAGGAAGGAAGGAAGGAAGGAAGGAAGGAAGAAAGGAAGAAAGAAAGAAAGCTCCTGGAGGGCAGGGACTGTTTTTTGGTTTTTTCTACAACCCCAATAGTTAGCAGAGTGCCAGGCACAGCAAGTGCTTATTGACTGAGCCTCTGTTTCCCCACCCTACCAAAATGTTGTAAGCACTAAAGTTGATAATGTATATAAAGTGCCTTGCGAACACCTAAAGTGCCATACAGATGTTGTATGTAGGGTTGTTATTATTAAATGAATCCTTCTGAGCCTCCCTTTTCTAGTCTATAAAATAGAAATAGTGATAGCCCTTTCATGTGCAGGAAAATCGGATGAGATAATGTCTCTAAGTGCTCTGCAAACTTTAAAATGTTATATAAACATGGGTGACTAGCATCACAGCTAGAATGGTCATCATCGCTATAAACATGAGCTCCTTAAACTGGCATTCAAAACTCCAACCTCTCCCACCAGCTTTACACATTACCAGTATCCACACACTAAATTCCAGTCAAGCTAGACCAGAAACTCTCCAGATTAGACTCGCTTGATACCGTTGATTGAGACCTGGAAAGGACCTCAGGGTCATCAAGTCTAAGGTTCACATTTTACATATGAAGAGACTGAGGTTCAGGGTGATGGAGTTTCTAAGTCAGTAGAAGTCTGGGGCTTCCAGTCAGGGCTTTGGACTGGTAATTGAGTGTTCGTTTATCCTGTGGGGCTGCCTTTCTGTCAATCATGGACTCTATCTTTCTGCCTGGAACTGCCTTCCTTTTCTTCACCTTTCAGAATCTTCTCTTCTTGCAAGGCTGAGCTCAGTTGTCTGCCATCTCCCCTAACTGTGGGTATTCCCTAAGACTCTGGCCTTGGCTACCTTCTCCTCACCCTATTCTTTCAGTCTCTCCCTCTCTCTGTTTCTGTCTCTCCCTCTCTTTCTCCCCTTCTCTCTCTCTCTCTCTCTCTCTCTCTCTCTCTCTCTCTCTCTGTCTCCCCCATCACTCCTATCTCTGTCTCTTGGTGACATTAACTGTTACACATGTAATTATGTAGATATTGCCTGCCCAGATAGAATGGAAGTTCCTTGAGCACAGGGAATGCTTTGTTTCCCTTCACATCTCTAGCTCTTGGCCCGCTTCCTGACAAGCACTGAACAGATTTTTAGTTTTTGTTGAATTACAGTAACAAGGCTAGCATTTTGTTGGATTCCCTGAGAGATAGATTAATATTTAATTTAACAAAGGAGGCATTTACTAAACACCTACCATGTCAGTAACTGTCCCAGGTGCTGGGGATATAAATACTAGAAATGAGAAAGTCTCTGACCTCAAGAAAGTTCTCTTGTCCTGGGGATGAGAGTGGCTAGGAAATGATACATATAAAGAGAAACACTTTAAAATAGACACACAGAATACATTCAGTGTTTTTTTTTTTAATTTGAGAGGCAAAGGACTAATAATTATGAGGATTAGCAAAAGTCTTTTGTAAGAAGTGGAACCTGAGGTATATTTTTAAAGGAAGACCTGAATTCAAATCCAGCTTCAGACACTATCTGTGTGACCCTGGGCAAGTCCTTTAACCCTGTTTGCCTCAGTTCCTCACCTGTAAAATGAGCAACGGAAGGGAATAGCAAACCATTGCAGTATCTTTGCCAAGAAAACTTTGAAGGGGGTCACAGAGAGTCATGACATAACTGAAACCACTCAAGGACAGCAACCCCAGGGATTCTACAAAGTAGAGGCAGGGTGGGCAATTGCCCATGCAAAGGTCTGGAGGTGGGAGATACAATGTCATACTTGGGGAATAGTATGGCTGGGATGTTGAGGGGAAAGAGGGAAGGCAGAAAGAGGAGAGTAAGAGGGTGGGGTAGGACAATGAATTAAGACTGACTCACTCCTAGGCAAGGCGGGAGAGTGGGTGAAGATCTTTTCTTGTGCAGGTCTTCCACTCCTTTGCCAAGTTCTAGGTTGCCACTGACTGCCTGCTCAGTGGTCCCATAGCTCCTTCCGATTTGCTTTTGCTTTCATCGTCACCTTCTTGGTGACACTGCTGCCAAAGTCTGTTTTGTCAGGTATGCAGGAAACTGAAATGGAGAACAGCTGTTCTGAGATGTGTGTGAGCAAGTTGACAGAAGGCGGGAACAACAGAAACTTTCAAAGTATAAACCTGGCAAAATTCAAAGTTGTCTCCGCTGATGTTTCCTATGAGAAAAGGCTGCTGCTCCATGCTTGTTAGGCACCAATCCAGACACTCTGCTTTGCTCCATTAGCATGGACAAGATCTTGGTCATGCTGGAGAATGGGCCCCATGAGCTGGTAAAACCAAACAGAGAAAGGGAAAGTTAGAACTCCGAGACAACCATGGCAATGGGGCCTTGGGAAATTGGCATGAAGGTTGATGTATTTTTTGTTTTGCTTAACTATTTCTCTTTGTTGTGGGTGACTGATGGTGGTAGTGGTGGAGAGTTATTGTGTCAATGACTTAAAGAAAAATCACAATTAAATACTGGGAAATAAAGGGGGAAACTGGAAATACTGGTCTGCCTGAGAGGTCATAGGATCATAGATTTAGCTGGAAGAAATCATAGAGGCTAGCTTATAACCCCTTCTTCGTTTTATAGATGGTGGATTAGGTCTATAGTGGTCGAGGGACTTTCTTATGGCTGTAGAGATAGAAAGTAGCAGAGTGAGGTTTGAATTCAGATCCTCTGATTTCAAAGTGATCATTCTTTCTACTGTTCCACTTTGTTTCCAGATATGGACCATGTCTCCCTGTTTGGGTGACTAAAGTCTTTCTAGCTAAGATTTAAAAAGATCATTTTGTTCTGGGCAGAGGGAGCTGCCTTTACCAGTGTTACCAGTGCCAGTCAGCAGCATCTCTTTAAGACTTACCTAGGGTGTGTGAGGTGACTTACCTAACGTCAGAGGTGGGACTCTGAGCAATACTGCCTCTTCTAAGCAGTGTAAAGAACAGCAACCTTGTCCTAGAACTGCTCTCCTGCTGTTTGCTTGTGCCCCATAGCAATGAGTGCTACAATGGAAAAACAAAACAAAAGGAAACAGCAACAAACACCACTCATTCTGGAGTCCAAGAATCTAGGCTCAAATTCCACCAACTCTCGTCCACTGAGTCCTTTTGTAAGGCACTGAGTTTTCCTTGGCCTCAGTTTCCTCATCTGTAAAATGAGATCTCACACCTTTTCTACCTCTTATTTTATGGCTCTAGAAGGGTGACCCTAAGAACTCTGCTTCTGTCAAAAGACTGCTTGATCTCAAAAGGGAGTTTAACAAGATTCCTGCATGAAAAAAGGTCTTAAAGAGCCGGGGCTTCAGGATTCAATGTGGGGATGGGGGTGGAGGGGTTACTGGGGATCAAAGCATTTAGGAGGGAGTGTGGTACAGTGACAAGAGAAATGTATGTGGTATCAGGGGGTCTGAGTTCAAATCCCAGCTCTGCTATCTGTATGCTCCTAAGGGAATTGCTTCCATGGGCCTCAGTTTCCTCACCCAGATGGCCTTTGAGGTCAGCTCTCAACTTATGATTTACTTTTAGCTCCTTTTCTTCAGTTGAAGAAAACAAATTGATGAACAAATGTGAGGAAGGAGTGATTTTCTCTGTTTCATCCTCTTGCTTTTGACAAAGTAGCACTTCTGCGCCCAGGTGGAAGTGTGAACCCGAGAGCTAATGAATACTGGAAACGTTCCCAAAGTCTCACAGTTTGAGAACACGTTTTGATGAATAATTTTCTCTCAGTCCCCTGTTCCAACTGAGTGGAAAATCGCCTTAAACCTCATTATCTTCCCTTGGTTTTCTTAACCAGGCTGGGGATTGAGGGGAAGGGGAGGTGCTCTGATGGCCTGAGATGGTCATAGGAGATGTCGAAGTGGACCATCATGTGGGTGCTAGAGCCCTCCTCTGACCCAGTCCCTGCCTGCATGAACAGAGTAGGGGTTGGGGATATACATTGGTGCTAGACTGGGAACAAAGCAAGATCAAGAGATTCCTTTGTTCTTGTCCCATTCTCCCATCCTCTCTCCCTTTTCTGAGGCTCATTTGAACAGATTTAGAGCTCAAGGGGTCATCTAGTTCAGTGGGCTCCAACTCTGTTTGAGCCCTGCAACAGTCTCCTAGGTGGTCTCTGCTGCCTCTAGAATCCATCCTCTCTACTTCTTGCTCTGCTAAGCTGCCAAGATGAGATTCCCAAAATTCAGGGGCTTGCATCCCTCACTCACAAAAATCATCAATGGCTCTCTATTGTTTCTAGGGGGGGAAATGAGCAGTTTCTCAGGTTGGCATTTAAAGCCCTTCACAACCTGGCTCCCTTTCCTGCTATGTGCCATATCAGTTCTTTTACTGCACTCTCTGTTCCAGTCAAATTGACCTTTTGGATCTTTTCTATGTATTTCATGCATCTAGGCTTTTCCTATTCCTTAGTTAGCACATTCTCCCCCTTGAAATCACTTTGTGTTAACTTGTGTATGTGCTATTTTCACATACACACACACACACACACACACACACGAACAGAAGCTCTTTGAGATCAGGAACTGTTGCATTTTTATCTTTGTATCACCAAGCATGTTTGTTGAATTAAATGGAGACTCATATGGACCTCAAATGACCCCATAAATTTAACCTTGCAGGGGTTTTTTCATCTCCATTTTACAGATGAGGAAACTGAGGCTCAGGTTTAATGACTCAGATTCTCCCAACTCCCAAGTTAAACATGTCATCCACTAGACCATGATGACAATGTACTTTACATCCACATCCAGTTACCATGAAAGCTCTGATGACCATCTTCTAGTATTCTCATACTGTTATAAATGTTATTTTATTATGTTCATATCATGTGAGCAAGTGTGGGTGGGGTTATTCAGGCCAAAGAATTCACAACAGATGAGGACTAGAACTGGGAGTGGGGAGTGGGATAGGGGAAGGAGTGGAATAGAGAAGTAAACTCCTGTCATCAACAGGGCTCTTTCTTAGACACTAAATTGGGAAGTGGAGAACCTGGAATCCCAGCTCTGAGACTTGAGAGTTCTGTGGTTTTGCACTAGACCCTTTACTTCTTTGGGATTTTGTTGCCTCACCTGAAAAATTTTAGGACTGGAATAGATTATCTCCAAGGTCCCCAGCAACTCTAGCCTTCAGAGCATTTTTAGGGGTTTCTGGTTGGTGCCCATTCACACAGAAGCTTTGGTGAGTAGCAATGTCAGTTATATTTTTAAACCCCATAATGCTCACTGGGGATGTGTCAGAGCCAGGTCTTACTCACTAACACGGATCAATTATTAAATTGTCAGTGTGATGATTTACACCTCAGAAACTGACCAATGCTGATCATCAGGGCTTGATTTCTTGGTGTGTTGATTCTTGGTGTCATCTTAACAAAGTGGTAGAGAAAATATTAATAATTCAGATTAAACTTAAAAGTATGTTGGGGTAATTTTTTGAGAGTTGATTGTGAAACATTTATAGATACACCCATGGTATCTTGTGGTAAGGACTTAGGAGAGACCTGGGTTCAAGCTTCAACTTCAATACTTCTTAGCTGCCAGGACTCAGAGAGAGCCACTGCCACTAAGGCAGAATCCATAGAGCAGTGGAGGTGAAGCAATGAGATCTGAGTGTGAATCCTGAATCAGACACATGCTTGCTTTGTATCTCTGGGCAAGTCACTTGAACTGTCTAAACTTCATTTACCTCAGCTGCAAAATAGGATAATAGAGGGCGGAGCCAAGATGGCGGAGTAGAAACAGCTCCTCCAAGCCTCTCTCCCCCCAGATTCCCCCCAAACTATGTAAAAGGGGACTCTGAACAACTTCTGGAGCCCCAGCACCCACAGAACGACACAGAGAAGCTAACCTCCCGCTGAGGACAGCCCAGCAGCCCGGCAGGAAGGACCAGCGCAGCGGTCTGGGACCTGGCAGCACGGTAGCATGCAGAGTGCAGGGAGCCGAGCCGAGCCCAGGTCCGAGTGAGCCGAGGTTTTAGCCCCAGGGCGGCAGGGCCAGCAGCCGGCTGGAGAAACCCCAGAACACCAGGAGCTGTGGCGACTCCAGAATTATCAACATAGACATGCCTAGGACAAAGTAAGAGGTTAGTGTCCTATGGACTTTGGGACCTGTATTTGGGGAATGCGTCAGCTCCCTCCCCTGGGGGCTAGAAGCCTCTGAGGAGACACGCCATTTTGTAGTTTTCAGAGGCAACTCCGGCTCCCAGCATACAAATCATGGGGAGATCCAGCGATCAGTCTTGGGGGGTAATCGCTCTTGCTTTAACCTCCCTGGATCTGGATTGTGATCTAGGGTGGAAGTTGTGGGTGGGTTTACAGCTTGCCAGAAAGGGAAGTTGCCCCCACATGTTCGGGACGAAAATTCCTCTATCTGGCCTTAAAGCCATAGTGTGGCAACAAGCCCAAAAGTCAAGTAATTAAGTGGCAACATGCCAAGGCAAAGGAAACAGAAAAATGCAACCCCAGACTCCTATTTTGGGGGCATAGAGCAGGAAAAGGACTGTGAGGTCAGAAGTCCTGCTCCAAAAGCCCCAGGGGAAAACATGAGCGGGGTGCAGGCCATAGAGGACCTTAAGAAGGACTTTAAAAATCAAATAAGAGAAGTGGAGGAAAATTGGAAAGAGAAATGAGAAGGATGAAGGAAAAGTATGAAATGAAGGTCAACAGCCTGACTGAGGAAAACAACACCTTAAAAAATAGACTAGCTCAAATGGCAAAGGAGGCCCAAAAGAGCAATGAGGAGAAGAATGCCTTAAAAAGTCGAATTTGCCAGATGGAAAAAGAATCTCAAAGTTCACTGAGGAGATTCATTCCTTCAGAGTTAGACTGGAGCAAATGGAAGCTAGTGACTTTATGAGAAATCAAGATGCTGTTAAGCAGATCCAAACAAACGAAAGATTAGAAGGCAATGTGAAATATCTCATGGAAAAACCACTGACCTGGAAAATCGATCCAGGAGAGACAATTTAAAACTTATTGGACTACCTGAAAGCCATGATCAAGGAAAGAACCTAGAAATCACCCTTCAAGAAATTCTCAAGGAAAACTGCCCTGATGTTTTAGATCCAGAGGGCAAAATAGAGGTTGAAAGAATCCACCTATCACCTCCTGAAAAAGATCCCAAAAAGAAAACTCCCAGGAATATTATAGCCAGGTTCCAGAATCCCCAGATCAAGGAGAAAATACTACAAGCAGCCAGGAAGAAACAATTTCAATATTGTGAAACACAATCAGAATAGCCCAGGACCTGGCAGCTTCTACACTGAGGGATCGAAGGGCATGGAATATGATATTCCAGAGGGCAAGGGAACTGGGAATGAACCCAAGGGTGACCTACCCAGCAAAACTGAGTATTTTGTTTCAGGGGAAAATATGGTCATTCAGTGGAATAGAGGACTTTTAAGCATTCTTGAGGAAAAAAACAGAATTGAATAGAAAATTTGACATCCAGACACAGGAAGGAAGATACCTGAGAAGGTAATTGGGGAAGAGAGATCAAGGGGAACTTATCAAAGTTGAACTATTTACATTCCTATATGGAAAAGCAATAACTGTGACTGATGATATCTTTCTCACTATA
Source organism: Gymnobelideus leadbeateri (assembly GCA_011680675.1). NCBI lineage: Eukaryota > Metazoa > Chordata > Mammalia > Diprotodontia > Petauridae > Gymnobelideus > Gymnobelideus leadbeateri. Next base: position 24,456 of record WOXC01004836.1, on the reverse strand, counting down.
AAAATAATGGAAGAAGGGTGTGTGGTCATCTGAATACATATGTGAATGTGTGTGTATATGGTTACAGTTATATATGGATAGAGGGCATAGGCTGAATTTGTTGGGAAGGGAGGATACCCAAGGGATGAAATTATGAGGTGAGAGAGGAAAGTGGCAAGAGGAGATGGGGAGAGACAGGGTAGGGTAAACTATCCCATGTAGAAGAAGCAAGAGGAAGTGGTTGCAAAGGAGGGGGAGAATAAGGAAGGCTAAAAAGGCAAAACCACATTCACATTGAATGTGGTTCAGGGAGAAAATGACATACATACTAAATGGGATATCTCAACCTGCAGCAGGATAGGGGGAAGGGGGATGAGAGGAGGGATGATGGATGGGAGGGCATCCTTGGGGGGAGGGGAGGTTGGAAGTACCCACTATAGAAGAGAGACAGGATCATGTAGGGAATGGACCAGGTGGGGGTGGGATGAGTGGGAGGGAATTATAAGCAGCCTTGTACAATATATATACTATGATAATGTTTTGCATAGCTAGACATGTACAACATATACTGAATTACTTATCTCCCAAGAAGGAATAGGTGACAAGGGAGGAAGGAAATGGATCTGAAATTCGAGGTCGTAACTTTAAATGTTTCAAATATATATAAATACTATTATTAATACTCTTTTGCTTGTAATAGGGAGATAAGATGTGCAGGCATTGGGATGCAAAGACTCACCTTCCTCTAATGGAAAAGTTGATGGGGGTATGGGAGAAGGTATGGGAGAGAGCAGATTGGAGGAAGCGATATCTTGTGGGACTGCTATTCTGGGAGGCTGGGTAGGGGAATAATGGGGGGAAAATGATTGTAACTCAAAATCTGGCGGAAATGAATGATGTAAAACAGAAGTTAATAAAGCATTTGTTTAAAAGCAAAAAAAAAAAATAAAAAAAAATAAAAAAAAAAGAAAAAATAGGATAATAGATAACAATAGCACTTAGCTCTGAGGGTTGTTGTGAAGGCCAACCAAAGTAACATATGTAATGGTCTTTGTGGCATTTAAAGCACTATATTAATGCTGACTTCCCCTCCTCCTCCTCCTCCTTCCCCTTGTCCTTCTCCTTCATCATCATCATCATCTTCTTCTTCTTCCTCTTCCTCCTCCTCCTCCTTCCTTCTTCCTCCTCCTCCTTCTTTCTTCCTCCTCCTCATCTTCTTCCTCCTCCTCATCTTCTTCCTCCTCCTTTCTTCTTCTTTCTCCTCTTCTTCTTCCTCTTCCTCCTTCCTTCTTCCCCCTCCTCCCCCCCTTCTCTTCCCCCTTCTCCTCCTTGAACCTCATTTTCCTCATTAGTAAAATATGGAGATGGATTTGATCAACCTACCTCATAGGGTTGTTATGTGAGAAAAACATATTGCTAACCTTAAAACAGTATAGACATAGGAATTATTCTCTAAGACCTGCTCCAACACTATGAGACTATGTGTACAAAAGATTTATTTTTTCAGCTAAAAAGAATATACATTTTAAAGGAATGTACTATGGTGAAAGCAAGACACTAGAAAGCACAGTTGTACCCTGGCCCTCCTTACATGGCCTGACGTTTCCATACATGCATGCATACATACATCCATAGAACCATACATACACATGCATACATACATAGATGCATTTCCATCTAGTGATTTAATTTCATTCTTTTAGATAACCTTTCCTGAGATAACAGATTTGAACAATTAAGTGGATTCCCAGAGAGATTCCTAAAAGTCCATTACTTGTCAGGGAGTTAAAATGATCTGTGGATAGGAGAGCAGCAGGAGGGAGATGGCTTTCTGGTTATTATCAGACTCACAGAAATATCTTTGTTGACATTTCATGTTACAGACATTATAGCATCCCTACTTCCACTGTTCAATGGATACAGTCCAGTCCAATCCAATATAATAAGTGTGTTTCAAAGGCCTCCCCCACCCTAGGGCTATGAGGACCCCCCCCCAAAAAAAGGTATCATTCCTTGCCCTCAAGAAGCTTATTCACTTCATTCTACTGAGGAAATACAACAAAGGGCCAAATGTGTGCATAATATTTTAAGGGGAAGGGAATGCATGATAACAACAAAGAGATTGGGAAAGGCTTCTCAGTAAAGGTGACACAGGATGAACTGGGGCTTGAGGGAAGTTAGGGGTTTTCTGAGGTGAAAGAAGGACAGAGAGTATTTCTGTTAGGAGGTCCAGCCTGTGCAAAGGTGCAGAGGCAGGAGATGGGGTCCTAAGGTTGGAGGGCAGCCAATAGGGCAGTCTGATTGAAATGGGGAGTGTAAGGAGACTGGAAAAGCCATCTGCAATCAGACTCTGAAGTAGTTTAAGTGCCAAGTTGAGGAGAGTCCTTTTCAATCTCGGGGAATAGGGAACCATTGATGTTTCTTAAGGAGGAGAGGGATAACAGTTAGATTTGTGCTTTATTCATGATTTCTGCAATGTGGACACTTCCTTCAATTATTTAGATAATTACCCATCAACAGCTTCTAATTCTGAATTTATCTTGTCCGTCTTCCTTTCATCAATCCTTCCCAGGGTGTACACCCAGTATATTAGGGGCCTTCCTTTACATTTTTTGACATGATGTGTGCTGATACAGCAGATAGCCTGACTATGGATGATCCTTTCCTTCTGACATAAGCCCTCTTCCTTTTCTGGGCCTTTGAATCTGAGATCTTCTATTTACTATCTATATGTAGTGGTGCAAATCTTTTCTTCTCTGGGCCTCAGTTTACATATATGTAAGATGATGGAATTAATTTTGCTGGGCCTGCTTCATGTGGCTATCATAAGCCAAGTGGCCTCTAAACTACTCTAATACTCTAAAATACACTTGAAAGCCTTAAACTGAGTTCTGATCCCTGGGTAACATTTTCCCTCCCTTGGCCTCAGTTTCCTTAGTCAGTCACCAAGCAATTTATTCAATACGTTCTATGTTTCAGGAATTTAGATGAGAATCTAGGCCTCTCAGCTTTGATCAGTCTTCTTTAGGAATAGCAGGGGACTTGAGAAGTGGTCTACTCTATACCCAACATATCAGACTATTTCTATGAGATTTAATTTCTTCCTGTGCTCTAGACTATAATTAGAATGAGTACAGAAAGCAAAGGAACTGGGGAGGCACATGCCTGGAACATATATTTACCCAGTTTCTAAATTAATCATGGAAGATTGAAACATTTCATCTGTTCCCTGGTGCTGTCTGGGTTGTCCCCATTCAGACAATCTGATCAGAAATTCAGTTCACACACAGGAAGGAGAAGGAACTAGCCTATTGCTCTGTGGATTAAAAACTCTGGCCCTGCCTCATCCCCTATTTCCCCCTCTAACAATGAGGATTCATTTGCTTCTCCCATCGCCTTCTTGCAGACAGACACACTGGCATGTTGGACTTCCTTGGGTAAGGATCTAGCCTTTTCCTTATCTATTGCATTAGATTTGCACAGACTTTTCATCTGAGGTTATTTTCAATGAAGAGATTTGCCCTCCTCTGGCATCTCTTTAGGGGGCAGTGATGGGGTGAGATGAAATGTCCAGGGAGATGGCTGGGATATTTTGAAACTCTGGCTAAAGTTTTAATGTTGTTATTGTGGTCAGATTGAGGCCACTGGGAAGGATTTCATCTTATGACAGTGATGAAGTCCCAAGGAATGGCTTTACTGTATGGCCACCCACCCTACAGCAGCTAGCCTTGGTGGGAAATGAAACGAAAGAGTTGCAGCACACTGATACCCTTTTCCCACAGCCAAGTTTTATCTTGTGTGTGTGTGTGTGTGTGTGTGTGTGTGTGTGTGTGTGTGTGTGTGTGTGTGAGAGGGGGGGGGGAAGAGACAGAGAGAGAGACAGAGAGAGACAGAGACAGAGAGAGACACACACACACAGACAGAGACAGAGACACAGAGAGAGTAACCTTTCAATTCTTTTGGATTTAAATGTAGAATTATTCAAGAAAAGTGACAAACTCCTCTCTATAGCCTTAATGCAGTGCCCCACCACTGGCCATAAACCTCAGGAAGTCAAAGACAGAATTGAAATAACTCTAAGGCAAAGACAAAAGACAATAAGACAAATTTAAAAAATGTATATTTCCATCAGCACTTTGTACATTGCTGCCCCCTCACTCTCTAAATGTGCATGGGTGTGTCTTTCCCATTGGTCAGGGTTTGGGGTGGGAGGGGGTAGCCGCCAAAGAATGAAACTGTTCAGTTATACAGGTTGCTGTCTCCAGGAGGCTCATGGCCTTGGTGAAGGGGAGCCTGGGGTCCAGGGCAGAGGCCTGCATGGCTTCTTTTTTTTTTCCTGAATGGCTTCTGATGGGGCTCCTGGGTGGCCTCCTTTCTTGCTTTGGTCTGTGATTTGCCTTGCTTCCCTCCTTACCTGTCCATGTCTTTGGGGGTCACTACCCACACCTCTTAATTCAAACCTGAGCAGTTATTGGCTTCATCTGTCAGAGAAACACACTGAGCCTCTCATCGTTCTGGGAATCTTGTCTCTGTATTTATTAAATCTCTCTTAGAGAGCCTACCTGCTGCCCTGGAAGGTTTCCTCTGATTCCTTTCCTGTGTGCCAAGCACCAGGCTAGCACTCACTCTTTTTGTCTCACTCTGTCTCTCTGGGACAGCTCCCCCCTCCCCATTTTTTTCACTCACATACACCTGGATGAGGCCTAGACATCAGGAATACACCTACAGAGAAAGAGCAAACATTCTGCTGGGGAGATAGGAACGACATTTTGGTTGAGAGGCTAAAGTTCTCTCTATGGTTGTTTCCATTATAGAATATTCTAGGATATGAACATGTGTATGATGGACTCCTTATGGGAGGAAACCCTTTAAAATTTCATTTTCTTTTTTATCTATTTCTTTTGTAAACATCAACAAAAACAGACACATTAGGACCTTATAAATCATTTTCCCTTCTGTTTTCATTTGATTGGATAACTAGGAGACTGTGACTTGCTGGGGAAAGTCATAAACTTCAAATCTTGCCTCCGACACTTAGTCCCTGGCAAATCACTTACTCTCTTGTTGCCTCAGTTTCCTTATCTGTCAAAGGAGATAATAATAGTACTTTCCTCTTAGGGCAGTAATGAGGATCAAATAAGTTAACATATGTAAAGTGCCTTACAAATCTGGAGGCATTATATAAATGCTAGCTTTTAATGATAATAATATCAGTACAATTTCTATCTGAATCCATTTTTTTTTTAAAGATGAGCATGAAATACAATGGAAACTATAACAACAGTACCTTACATTTATAGTGCACTTTCAGGTTTGCAGAGAACGTTGCATAAATTTTCTCATTTGAATGAAATTAAAAAGCCCTGTGAGGTAGATGCTAGTGTTACCACAGGTTGCAAATAAGGAAATTTTAGCTTGGAAAGGGTGAGCCTAGCCCATGGTCATATAAACAGTAAGCCTCTGAAGCAGGATTTCTGCTGGTACCAAGTCCTGAAAGCAATCTATCTGCAGTCCCCTGCAATCTGAGCCCACGGCCTCCATATGCCCTGAGGAATGAAATTCAGGGTGTCTGAATGCAAACATCAGCAGTCCTTGTCCTTAGTATATGGCATGTGCTGGCTGACATTCCAGCCAGCAGAGGGCAGGAATACCCACAGAACACAATCCCCTCATCACTGATCTATTTAGAAAAAAATACAAAAGGGAATTATATAAGGACATTGCTATTGTTTAGGGAAAGGGTTGGGGCTTGGAGAAGGGGAGATCTGGGGAGATGGGACATCTGCTCCTGAGTGCAGCCCCCGCCCAAGTGAGAAACCAGGAAAGGCCAGTAAAGAGATGTTTGCTGGGAAAAAAAAATCAGCCCCCTCCTTAGGAGCTAGAGGTGGCATCATCACCCTCGTGGCTGTGCCCCAGCTCTCTTGGTTCTGCAGAACTCAAGGACAAGGGCAGGGATTCTGGGCTTCATTAATTCAGGAAAAAGTGGGCTTTGACAGGACTAGGACCTAGGCACTCATTATCGGATGTCTGGAATGGCAGTGCCCGGCAGGTCAGCCTTCAGTCCGAGGGCAGCAAGGAGAAAGGGCTGCCAATTCCTGACTGCAGCTGCTTTTAAACACATATACTCACTCACACACATATGTTCACAATGCACCAACATGCACACATACACACACATGTGCACATGTGCACACCCACAAACACACACCCACATACACACATGTGCACACATATGAACATACACAAACACCCACATGAATACACACATGTGCACAGATGACATCCCAACCCCTGCCTCCCATTCTGTGATGGTCTTTGTAACTCTAAGAAATGAAAACACTTGTTTCAAGTTCAAATTACCTTAACTGTGTCATGTCTATGGGAGAAAGAGAAACAATTTCTCTCTGATGTGGCATGTGCTCTCGCCCATCCTTACCTGGCTGGCTGAGCGTTTATTGGATTTCATTGTGAGGGGATAATGGGAATCAGGCTAACAGTAGTCCTGTTTGTGACGTGTGTTCAATGTATGGAGAATGACCAGGGTTGGAGTCAGAGCTGGTTCTTCACCCCTGCTCCTGCCTCTAATTAGTGATTCCTCTGGGCTTCAATTTCCTTGGCTTCATAGAAATGTGCTTTACCATTATCATCATCTCAAATGTTAGTAACTGTTCACCTAGAAATGATGTGCTGTGGAGGATAAAGGGGTAACTGGGAATTGTTGCTTCTGGGGCAGGGGCCCAGGGGAAGCTGACATGATAGAATGTTTTTGACCAGGGGATGGTGTGAGTTCACCTGTGGTGCAGCCCAAAGGGAGGAGGAAGCAAACCCTGGAGAATACTGTCAGCATCCTCTAAATTTCAGCACCCTAGGACAAAACTCTAGTCATCCCTCCCTAGTTATGTTTCTACTCTATAGGACTTGTCTTGGAGTTGGTAAGATGTGAATTCAAAGCCCACCCCTGACAGTAGCAACAGCATGCCCAGAAGTCACTCAGACTCTGCCTCGACCAAATCACAGAAGAATTTGGATCTCCTTTGTCGGAGGCCGTTGTAACACTGACAGAATCACATTTCCTTCTGTATTTGAACAAACTTCTCATCTATGAAATGGGCATTCTCCATGACAGCCCTCCTCTCCAGGACCATCAGTGGTGTGGACATGACCCTGAGTCAGTACTTTCTTCATCAAATTGTTGTGAAGATGAAATAAGTGTTTTTGTAAAGTATCATTATATTGTCATTCCGGTCTCTTCACCCATGTCCAAATGAGCTTAGACAGAAATGGTCCTGAGACAAGCGGCCGTCCTACTATTCTTCCCTCAATGATAATAAACAGTAGCTGGCTTATTTATTTAACACTTAAGGTTTGCAAAGCAGTTTATAAACATTAGCTTATATTATCCTCACAACAACCATGGGAGGTAGGTGATATCATTCCCATTTTACAGATGAAGTAAACTGAGGCTGAGAGGGGTTAATGCAGGATCATGCAGTTCATAAGGGTTCGAGGCAGGTTTTGAATTCCTAACTCTTAGCAATGTTCTTCCCTTTATAGAAGCCTTTTGTGTTGAGTGTTTGTTAAACTATTGGACAGGTAGATGGAATGAATAGTCTTTGTTATTAACTAAAATTTTTGTTAATATTATTAAATAAAAGAATTCTAGGCAGCAGGAGGGGCCTATATGTACCTTAGCTTTCCAGTTTCCCAAGGTTGCAACCTTGGCATCGTCCCTGCTTTCTCACCCTCATTATCCCGACATATCTCAACAACTTCCAGATTTGGGGGTTTTGCTCTCCATGTCTTTTATATATATCCCTTTCTTGTTGCTGACACATCTCCACCCAGGTTCCAGCCTTAATTACCTCCCACCTGAACCATTGTAACAGCCTCCAAAGTTAGATCCTTTCTGGAATCTCTCCCCTTTCCAATCTTTCTTCTGAGAATGGAACTAAGGAGAAAGGAATAGGGTACAATCTCGGGGTGTTTTTTGCATCATAGAATAGGAGAAAAGAGAGGGTTCCTGGAGAATGGCTCTACTTTACCAATCCAGTGGGAGGAGAGGTGGCTTCTGTTGAGGGCTGAGAAGAGAAACTTCCAAAGAGGAACTATGGAAAATGAGGAGTTCATTAAGAAAGATTGTTTCCAAAGTGATTTGTTTTGGACTAGAGAGAATCTAAGGCCTGCTCCAGCCTGTGATCTTCTAAGAGAGCACTGGATGAGAATATAGGTTGCAATTAAGTTGGTGGTGAGAGAAGAGAGGGGCCAGGAGAGATGGGAGAGCTCCTGCCCAGGTATGGACATTAGGATTTGTCAGTCTCTGAGATAACAACAGCCCACATGAATGACCAGAAACTGGGAGACATAGTGACAAGGGCACAAATAGGAGAGCAAAGGCTCTCCCTAGGCAGGCACATGGGCCCAAGCTGACAACCTAATGGATTTCAATATAACAATGACTCAATGGCTTGTGATTCCATTGGACTGGGTGCTCCTGCTACCAGCCCAATCAGGCTGGAAAGTATCATCTCCTGTGTCCAAATGGAGAGGAGCCTTTCCAAGCTTGACAGATTTGCTACTTAGCTTAGTTAGGTCATACCCAATGAATCTTGATATGGACACATATAACATCTACCAGTTATGAACGAATGAAAAAGCTTTTGTCTGCTGTTTCCTATTTGCTGGGCACTGGGCTAAGCATCATAAATATAAAACTAGCAAAAAACCCAAAAGCCATAAGATTGTCCTTGCCCTCAAGGAGATTATATTCTAATAGGAAAAGACAATCCAGAGCAGAATAGAGGACTAGGTCAGGAGAATAACAATGGAGATACAGGGCAACTTACTGACATGTCCTTTCTAGGAATGGAAGTGTGTGGTAACTGTGCCCAGAATTCATCGATTGATCCATTAATTAACAAAAAAAATGTTTTTAAAATACTTGCTTTGTCCTGGGCACTGTACTAGGTCTTGAGGAAGCAATGAAAATAATTAAACAGTTAAGAAGCTTAAATTCTTTCAGAGGAGACAACATATATATGGGTGTGTATACAACAACAACAAAACAAATGCAGGGTGAATAGGGAGAGAAAACCCCAAGGGGGCATCATGTAGAAGAAGGTAGTATATGAACTAAGTCTAGAAGGAAGAGAATATCAGAGGAAGGAATGAGGAGAAAGGGTATTCCAGCCAGGGGGTGTAATGTTAATGGGATACAAGATCTTTCCCCTCCCATTAATAGGCCTCACATGGAGCCCATTAAGGGAAGCTTGCTTAGGGGAGGTTTACTTGTAGGAAAGCTTTCACATCTTTTGTTAATTTCTAATTAGGCACCATAGCAGCAAGCTCCCCAACATCCCCAGGGTGGCTGCCAACATAGGTTCTTAGATCTGCTTTTCTAAAGGAAAGCAACTCAAAATGGGTAAACAAGCTTACTTTAATCAATGAAACATATAACATTTACCTAGTTCAGGGGGAAAAGGTCAGCATCCTGAACTTCAGAGTATACAGGCAGAAGTTACAAGACAGAGAAACAGGTCAAGCAGACAGGCTTCCAAACTGCCCAGCCATTACATCCATACCAAATCACAGTTACCAGAGAGGGAAGCATCAACATCTGAGTTTTCAAAGCAGGGGGGCTCTCAGCAGCTGCCCAGAATCTCATCTGGTCAAATCACACAACACTTCTCAAAGTGAGCCCCAAAGCAAAGCCTCACATCAGGGATTATATAGCCTTCTCCTGGATCAGAGAATGTAACCACCTGCTTGACCCACTGCCCAATCACACAGCATCAAGGTGTGGTCATTCCTGAAAACTAAGCCTCCTACTACAGGCTCCATGTGACCACATTCAGCCTATAGGGGGCAGAGTATATTTTCAACTGATTTTGAGTTGCTTTCCTTTACAAAAAGCAGATCTAAGAACCTGTGTTGGCAGCCACTCTGGGGATGCTGGGGTGCTTGTTGCTACACAAGCCTCCTGCCACAGGCTCCATGTGACCACATTCAGCCTATTAGGGGGCAGACTATATTTTCAAATCAAGGAAGGTTCTCAGAGTCTCTTAAGCTTATCAAAGGGCCTAGGGGCAGGGAAGATCTTTAAATTTGCATTTCCATTTCAGCACTGAGTCAGGAGGGTTGTGATGCCCCCTGGCTATAAAAAGGGTATACCTACTCTGAGGTTAGCATTTTGCTTTGGGGCTCACCCATTAGAAGAGTGTCCCTGTGATTTGACAAGATGAGACTCCGGGTCTCTGTTAAGGAGCTCCCCCCTCCCTCCCTGCTTTGAAAAACCCTGGTGCTTCTCTCTCTGGTAACTATGTATTTATTGCCTTGGTTGGATCTGCCTATTGATCTGTGATAATTTCTCAGACAGAAGCCTGTGTGGTGGTCTTTATTTCTCTGCTTGTGTTTTCTCAATTTTCTTTGTTTGCATTTTCTCTGAAGTTCAGGGTACTGATTTTCCCCCTGAATTGATGAACATAATTTTAAAAAAATGTTGACCCCTTGAACAGTTATCCTTCCTAGTAAAGCAGCTCTAAGAACCTGTGCTAGCAGCCATCCTGGCTATGCCAATGGAGGGCAAGTTTTGTAGAGATGAAGTCAGTTTGATTAAGTCAAAGAATTTGGGAAGAGGAGCAATGTATTGTTGGTGTGTTTGTTCTTCATTTTGGAAGAAGACCATGGCAGCAGGGAAATGATGACATGACTTGCAGTTGACTTTGATTGGAGTGGGGGTGGGCTCTGCAAGGTCAACAGCCTCACTTTCTCCTCCAAAGTCATGTGGATCCAGTGACCAGATATTCATCAGGATGACTGGAGATGACCCAGGATGCAATGGGAGACCCTGGACCTTTTAGGCTAAGGCCCTTTCAAGAGTAATGTATAATAAGGCTGGAAATGACAGAGTAAGGGCCAAAGTCAAGACCTTTTCCCTTTACTCCAAAAGAATTTGATTCCCATTTGTCCATAGGCCCTGGGAAACCCCCACCTTGAATTCTCCCTGAATTTTTCTACTTAATCTGGGTTTTTTGTGCCCACATTTGTAACCCTTAATCTAGCCTAGCCCTCCATTATCTATTGCCTCCAGATGCTTCCCACTCTTGATCCCATCAAAATCCCATTCTCTTGGTTCCTGGGAATCTGACTTCTAGTCACCCTAGACTATTAGACCATCCCTGGATCCCTCCCATAGTCTTTCTCTATATAAGATCCATCTTGCCTCCATGAAGGTGCTCAGATTCAAGCTAGTTCATCTATCTGAGATTCAATCTAGCCTGCTTGTCAATAGGCTCCTTAAGAGTCTACCCAATATGGAGAATATTTAATAAACTTTGTTTTACTTTGACTGAGAGAAGGCTTAAGTTGAATTCATTTGGCAAGACCCGGCATAACAGTATTTTAGGGTCTTGAGCAGCCCTAAACCTCAACCTCAACAGAAAGGTGGGTTGAGTCCAGGATTCCAGCCCAGAGTGAAGGGCTTTCAAAGCCAGACTGAAGACTTTTGATACGATTCTAGAGGCAATAGGGAGACATTGGAGGTTACTTGAGTAAGTGATAGGACCAGATTTATGCTTAAGGAAAATCACTTTAGCAGCTGAATGGAGGATGGAGTGGAGTTGGGGAGAAACTTGAGGAAGGGGGATCTCCTCTCTCTTTAACTCTTTCATTCTCTCTCTCTCTTTCTCTCTCTCTCTCTCTCTCTCTCTCTCTCTCTCTCTCCACCCTCCCCCCATTCTGCTACCATTTGGCAGCTTTCTTAATGATTTTGGAAGAGATCAAAGTCCTTTGTTAATTGCTACATTTAAGATATTTAATCCTCGAATTATGATTTATTGGGTGAAAATAGAATGTGACACATTCCTCTACAATTATCATTCACATGGTGAGAAGCATAGAAAATAGTAGTGTATGTGATGATTTCCCAATGCCAACCTCACACCAATGACCCAATAACCCATTTAGCCCTAGAAGTACCTGCCTTCCCCTCTCATTTTCAAGATTATGAAATGCAGGCACTTGTTGACGCTGGGAAGGAAACTTGTGTAAATGTCTCTTGCCTGCAAGGCTGTAACACGAGTAAAAATGGATGTTACTTTGCCCCCCCCCCCCCCAGAATCAAAAGGGTTGTGTTGAACAAAAAACTGTATTCACAGAGAGTCCTGTCCCCTCTGCTGTCAGCAGTAAGGAAATAGTTGGCCCACAGTGTTTCACACGTCTTCTTCATCCTTGTATTTTTAGTTTTCGTATTTGAATCGAAGCAGCTGAAGGGAAAAAAAACCACCCTCCTGCCTCAGTACCTTGGTTCCCCAGTGATTTGCTGTTGTTCTTCTCCAGGAACTTTTCATAAAAGTGAGGACTTCTCTAATTGGCTTCAGGCAAGATGGCACCAAAGGGAGGTTTTAACCCTGTTGTCCTAATTTGGGCAGAACTGGTCAACTTTTCCTAATTCTATGGCATGGAGTGGGGGAGTTTGAGGGAGAAGGAGACATACCTGTGGCTGCTGGTGATTATCAGCTGGTGATGCTGCCTAGGTTTGATGTGTGACCAGAACAAACAGAGGCAAAGGGAATTAGCGCCTGCTGTGAGAGTAACCAGTGATTTCTGCTCTCTTGCAACTCACATCTCAGACATGGTCATCTCTGCAGCCACATGCTCAATATTGACCTTTCACCTGAAGAGAGCCTGGTCTGCTTCTCAGACAAGGATGCTGTCAGAGGCTGGGGAGGCTGCTGGAGAACATAGGGGGAATGCCAGTGGCAGTCAGGGAGAACTTCATGGTCTAGTTTGGTAATCGATTAATAAGCATTTATTATGCACCTGCCATGATATAGGCAATGCTAGAGCAGTAGGGGAGAACTTCATGGCCTGGTGTGGTAATCAATCAATAAGCCTTTATTATGTTATCATGATCAAGGCACTGGAGAAACAAGGCAAAAATGAGAGTCCCTGCTCTCAATCAGTCATCAGGTACTGAATATGCACAAATGATGTTCAAGGCACTGTGGGGGTCAGGGAGGGAGCTGTTCCTTGGACTGAGACCCTCCATCTCCTGGGCACAAGTACTTTCACTGCTGTTCCCCGAGCCTGGAAGATTCTTCCTCCTCATCCTCCCTTCCTGGATTCTCTGGCTTCCTTACATCCCAGGAAAAGACCCGCTTACTACATGAAGTCTTCCCAAGCTCCCTTAATGCTAGTATCTTCCCTCTGTTGATCATTCCCAATGTATTGTGTATAAATGTGTGTTCACATGTTTTCTCTTCTATTACACTGTGAGTGCCTTGTGAACAGGGACTCTCTTTGGCCATTCATTGCACCCCTAGCACTCATCACAGTGTAGGCACTTTAGAATACACAGAATAAATATACTTAGTAGTATACACAATAAGCATTTAATAAATATTTATTGACTGAGACAGAAATGAAACCAGTCCCTGGTGGCAAACAATAAACAAGTGTTTATTCAACACCAGACATCATTCTAGGCACTAGATAGAAAGAAAGGTAGGAGTATTTCTTAGGTAGCTAGTCTGTGCCAGGCATTGAGCTGACTTCCAAATGTTATTTCATTTGATGTAAATGAAATGATCCCTGCACTTAAAGAGCTTACATGTTTTGAGGGGAAATAGATATGCAGAACATAATATGGGGTAGTTTGGAGAGTGGGGGTGCTAGGAGCTGGGGAACAGATGGGGTATCAGGAAAAGCCTATGTAGAAGATAGCATGTGGGTTCAGCTTTGAAGGAAACCAGGGATTATAGGTGGCAGAGGTTAGAAGTGGGGGCATTCCAGGCATAAGGGACCTGTATAAATGCACAGAGGTGGGAGATAGAGTTTCGTAGGTAATGGTCAAAAATGGTCTATTTGGCTGGACCAGAGGGGGTAGGAAGTGGAATAATATCTCCTAAGAATGCTAAGGCAGGTTGAAGTCAGGCTATGGAGGGCTCTAAATGCCAATAGAGGAATTTACTTCTGGTCCTTTAAGCCATAGGGAGCCACGGAAATTTATTGAAGACAAGAGGGGCATTCTGGCAACTATGTGAAGAATAAATTGGAGGAGAGACATGAGTCAGGTAGACACATTGGGGATTATTGGAGTAGTTTGGGCTCACCCAGTGATGAGGGCCTGAATTAGGGGGGTGGCTCATGAGCAGAGAAAAGGGAAAATATGTGCAATATTTTAGAGGTAGAAATTGGTAACTGAGGAGACATTGTGAGATACGTGGGATGCTAGGTTGTGTTACTAGAGAGGAGATAATGTTATAATGGATAGTCTTTCAGATTTGTAATCAGGAAACCAGGATTTAAATCTTGGCTCTGACTCTAGAGCCAAGGGTCAGTTGTTCAACCCCTTTGCCTCAATTTCCCTATCTGTAAAATGGGGATATCATAATTCTTGAACCAGGAACCTCTCAGGATGGCTGCAAGAAAAGCCTTTTGTAAAACTTATAGTGCCATGGAAGTATGAGTTGTTTTTGTCATTCTAGAAAACTTAGGAAAAATTGTGTAGTATTGTTGGAGAGGATAGTTAAAGACTGAAAGACTGGAATTTAAACTATATGGATATAGCATGGTGGTGTCCAAGGCAAGATCAGGGTCTTTATGCTGCTTCTGTTGGCTCAGTTTCCTGATGACTGTTCCCTCTGCCTGACTGGCACAGGTTCAGGTGAGGTCTGGTGGTGGCTAGGCAGGTGGGGGGTGGAGGGTGGGAAGGGCTAAGCAAGGCAGGATAGTGGGTAACATTCTCCCACCAAGAGGTGTCTAGGTGGCATCTACAAGCAAGCTGGAGAGAGTGCTGGAGGTGAGGGCTGGGCTATGTCCAGACTACTTGGATCCCAAAGGCATTGGGTGGGATCATAGCATTGAGGAATGGAAGCAGAGGGAAGGAAAGCAAGGAAAAAGGGCATTTCTGTTCTAAATTAGAACACTTGAAAACTGGAAACAGCCTTGGTGATTATCTAGTCTTTTCTTCTTGTTTTATAAATGAAAAACTTGGGATCCAAAGAGGCTACATGACAGGATTATAGAAGGATCAATTTAAATCCAGAAGAGAAGAGAGATGCCTTTGAATTCAATCCCCTCATTTTACAAATGAGGAAACTGAGGTCCAGAAAGGCTAAGTGCCTTGACAAGGGTCACACAGTTTTCCCTGAGATGGAGGATCCAAAGTCAAGTCCTCTGACTTCAAATCTAGTGATACTGTGATGACCTAGTTCTAGAGATCAGCCCAATCCAGGTAGGAAAGCAGGTTCTCTGTTTCCAAGAACACTTTCTCTCTTCTGTAAATATCTTCAAGGAGCAACATCCCAGAGAGATTGTTATCAAAGAGCATTTTCAACCAATGCCCTTACCCTGGGGGACTATTTGATTGTAGCTGCATCTTTGCTATTTCTCTTTTAGCCTGTTCATCTTAACCAAATTAAACACACATCTTGATGTTTTTTCTTTTCGCCTTCGTTGGTTCATTCATTCGTTCCTTCGTTCCTTCCTTCCTTCCAAATATACAGCAGGAACAGAAATATAAACATTTTCCTCACAAAACCTAGGGGCACACTTTCCACTATACCACCTCCATCCCTGAGGAGAACAAACTCAACCTTAAAGTGTTGACTACAAAGCATTCACCTCACCAATTTCACTTCCAAATATGGAATAGCTGATGGTCAGTCACTGATGCTCCCTCTTGGCTGCTTTTTCTGTTATCCTGGGTCAAGGAGGTTGTTAAGGATTTTGCTCCTTACTAGGTTCAGCTTTTCACAAAATCTGATCCAGACTCCTTTCACTGGACCTCTGGCTATTGTCTTCCACAAGCTATCACTCTTTGTTCTCTCCTCCTCCTCCTCCTTCTCCTCCTCCTCCATCTCTCTCCTTCTCTCTCCCTCTCTCTCCCCCCTCTCTCTTTCTGTTGCTCTCTCTCTCTCTCTCTCTCTCTCTCTCTCTCTCTCTCTCTCTCTCTCTCTCACACACACACACACACACACACACACACACACACACATCCCTGATAATTTTTCCATAGTTTCTTGCATGCCACCTGTGATACTCTGCAGCCAACTTTCACCCAACATTTGCCTTTTTGGTTGCCAACTTGCTCATTATGCAGCAATTGTTATTTTCCACAATTCACACCCATATCATATTATGCAGAGAATATTGGTATTTAAAATAGGGAATTTTGCAGTAAAGAGAGACTTAGAATAACTGAAAGCATTATGTAATTTCCACAGGCTTTCCAGCCTGTCTTCCTCCCATCTAATTCTGACCATTTCATTTCATGCCCATCATCTGCATTCATCCCAGACATATGTATATGGAGTAACTTAATGGTCTATCCTTCCCAGCATGTCATAATCAGCAATGTTTATTTTTCATCCTCATTGGTTTTCTGGTGTGTATTTTTGGGGTAATCACCTTTTAGTATTAACAATGCTCATTGGGGACATCCTGTGGTGTTATGGAAGTTTGAAGCAACTGGAAAAACATCCATAAGTAGCAATGTCCACACTACCATGTTATTGATAGAGACTGGCTTTCTCTTTGGAGTTTGGACAAGATACTCTCCATGACTCTGGCAAAGACTTTGGGTAATCACATTTCTGCCTGTTGTCTGCCTTTTTTGATTCTGATACTTGGAGGGGTGTGTAAACAAAGTTGGGGGGATAGTGATGTTTGGGTCATGTTTGGCAGAAATTTTTCATGAGAAAACTTGGTTTGAGGTGAACCCTAAGATGGCATTTTGTGCTACGGACATAAAGTAATTTTAAAAAATCAATAAATAATGGACACAGTGGATTCTCATATTTTCTACACTTCAGTCAATTTGTGATGTGGCCTTGCCTAGAAAATTGTCTAGGAAGGTTTGTTTCTTCCCTTCCTATCATTTTCATCAAGAGTAACCTTAGTTTATGCATAGGACAATCTTACAAAAAATTATAAAGATGAAAAATAGACCTTGTTGGTATCAAGATGTGAATTCTTATAAGAACCTTCTCTAATTTTAGGAAGCTGATTTTTGAGATTGGGTATTCACACCTATGGATAAATATTATACCTTTCACAAACAAAATTTTTAGAAAACACTTGTGTAAATCTTCAGCCATCTGATAATTTATTTATACTATTATTCTTTTAATTCATTGGATGAATTTACACCTAATGACCAGAGATTCCTTACTGGTAGAAAGTTTACAGGATACATTCTGAGGATACATTCTCATATCTCTGGATTGTTGACCCACTTAGGTGTAATAAAGGAACTTGCGTATCTGGTGCCTTACCAAGGGTAGTCACCAGCTTCCCTCCAAAGCACTAAGGCACACAGACATTAGAATATTGAACTATATTTATACTATTATACACATAGAAGGGATTCACATTTAGTCCCCTCAGAAAGTCAGAATACCCTCCTTCCTGTGGACTTCTCATCTCTAGTGACCTGAATAGCTCCCATGACTTATAGTACTGCCTTGGGTGGGGCTTCTGAAAGGGAAAAAAATTGATATTCTGTGCCTAATTGCTGCCTTTTTAGGTCCTCCCCTTGAGTCACTGCTTCCTATTGCCATCCCACCTCCCTGCTGTTTCTGCCCTCCACTGTTGGCAGATGTCTTGTTTCTCCTTTCTGTTGTCATTCTCCTCAGTTCTGTTCTCTTGCTATCCCTGGGTTGGCTGTCTCCCAGCAGATGCTGCTGGCTGCTTAATTTAGAGGCACTTTTAATTCCCCTAGTATTTGTCTTTCTTTCTCGTGTCTTCCTCCAGGGCAGCTGGGCTCGGTTATGCAAATCCTAGGCTGTTTCTTAGAAATCTCCCATAGGGAGAGAGAAGGTGAAGAACCTGTCACTTCCCTTGGATTCTCCCAAACCAGCTTCTATGATGGAGGAAATGGGCTATGTGATTTTGGTAGGAGGAGGAGGAGGAGTAGGAGTAGTGGTAGTAGTAATAGTAGTAGTAGTGGTAGTAGTGGTGGTGGTGGTGGTAGTAGTGGTAGTAGTGGTAGTAGTAATGGTAGTAGTAGTGATAGTAGCAGCAGCAGTAGCAACAGCAGCAGTAGCAAGTGTTTATGAAGCTATTTAAAGTTGCAAAGTACTTATTTGATCCTCAAAATGACCCTTGGATATAGGTTTTATGTCGCTTTACCGATGAGGAAACTGAGAATAAAAGAATTTAGATGATTTCTTCAGAGTCAAATAGCTAGTCTAGTGTCTGAGACAAGATTTGAACTCAGTTCTTACTGATTAAAAGTTCTGTACTCCTCACAACTACTCCACCCAGCTGCCCATGAATCAATTGTTCTGACACATTTAGAATGTCCCTTGACAGTCATGAAAAAGAGGAGGGAGGTTGTAACAGTTCTGTGCTAGTAAACTTAGTCTTAAAATCCCCAACATTCTTCATAATATTAATCACCTTTTGCTTATTTAACTTACCCAAATGGGTTATTTTAACTGGGAAAGCTTTAAATGGTGGTGAAAACGAACCTCACCACTCATTCTCCCCTGGGAGATCTTGTTCCATCCCGCCACCATTTAGAAAATCCAATAAACTCTGCTTGAAAGGAGGTGGAGAATTAAATGCTTATCCATTAGTCTGGGAAGTTTCTTTGTCCAGAAGTGAGAAGAATGGGATGAGAATGCAGACACTTGTCCTTCAGGACAAGGTTGGTGATGTAGTTTGAGACAAAAGCATACAGTTTTAGAGCTATAAAGAAACAAATTCCATTACTTTAGTTTACAGATGGGAAAACTAAAGCCCAGGGAGATGAAATATGATTTGTCCTATGGCAACCAGATCATGCCAGAGCTGAGAACCGAACTCATCCCTCCCGATTTAGATCCTGAGATTAAAGGATCATATATTTAGGGCTCAAAGGGGGTTGGGGAGGAAATCTAGTCCAGCCTCCCCCTTTTACAAATAAAAAAGTGGAGACCCAGGGAAGGGAATTGACTTCATAGGATCATAGGTTTTGTGCTGAAAGTAACCTTGGATGCCATGTTGGGCTCTTTATTTTATAGACCAGCATATCAAGGAGCACTAACTGACTTGTGTCAGGCTTTGTCCTTGGCTCTGAGGACAGAAAATGAGAGGAGAGGAGCGGAGAGGACAGGACAGGACAGGAGAGGAAAGAGAAAAATAATCCTTACTCTTAGGACTTTATATCTGATTGGGGGATGAGAAAACTACATGGTTTTGTATTTGACCTTGTGCCATAATACCACCAGTTTCATCAAGTAGATCCTTTTTAAAGACATTCCCAGTGGAGAGGTAATGTGGATAAAACTGTGCTTTGGGAGGTCCAGAAAACCTGGTTCAAATATTGCCTTGTGACCTTGGGCAAATTGCTCTGTTTGTCTTAATTTTTGCATCTGAAAAATGAGAGGTGATTAGATGGCAAAGTAGATGACCTGAGTTCAAATTCAGCCTCAGACACTTACTAGCTGTGTGACCCCTCTGCCTCCCTCAGTTTTCTCATCTGTAAAATGTGAATAACAATAACACCCCCCTCCTAAGGGGATTATGAGGATCCAATAGGATAATCTTTGGACAATCCTCTGCAGACCTTGCAGTGCCATGTAAATGCCGACCGTTACCAATATTCACATAATTCAGCCATGCTGCCTTTTGAGTAACAGTCCAGTGTTGCTCCAGCTCATTGTCCATCTGTAGCATCTGCCCAAGATAAGTGGCCTGGCATTCAATTTCAGTTGGCTGTTTCCCCAGCTGCCTCTCATGATCTGGGCCGCATGTACATGGGCCATTTCACGCTTCATCCAAGTCCCTTTTCTTGTGTGGATTGCCGAGCTGATCTCATGTGAGCAGCTGTGGCCCTTACTGTGGATAATAGAGTCAGTGTGTCTGCCTCACAAGGTTGCCATGAGGCTCAAGTGGGGGCCTAGGTGGACAGAGCTGTGTGATCCTTAAGGGACATGGAAATGCCCATTGTCATCATTATTCTCATGCTCCAACTTGATTGTGCTGCTGCCAGCCTCTCTTTCTTCTGGCCCATTCTCCACACTACTGCCTAAGTGGTGCTCCTAAATTGTAGGTTGGACCATGTCAGTCACCAAGTCCCTCTTACCACATGTATACTTCTCGGCTTGGCTTTTCATGGTAACCTGCCTTTCCAGCATTATTAGCAATTTCTCATATTCCCACAATCCACAGCTCAGCCACGCTTACCTGCCTGCTTTCTCTCACACACGATGCTCAATCCATCTTTGAATAGCTTTGACCAATGCTCCCTGTAAGCTGCCTCCCCTCACTATTTGGAATCTCTTTTTTTCCTTTTTCCTATAAACTATATTGAAGTATATGTGAAGGCATATGACTTGTATTTTTATAGATTTGACTCAATTATCTGTATATTTTAGAAATGAGTCCTTTATCAGAGACATAGGTTGTAAAAATTCTTTCCAAATTTCCCACCTCCCTCTTGATCTTGATTACATTGGCTTTGTTTGTACAGAAGTTTTTCAATTTAATATAATCAAAATTATCCATTTTGCATTTTATAATGCTCTCTAATTCTTGTTTGGTCATAAAGTCTTCCCCTCTCCAAAAATCTGACAGGTAAACTATTCCTTGCTTTCCCAGATTTCTTACAGTATCATCCTTTATACCTAGATCATGTACACATTCAGACTTGATTTTGTTATATGTTGTTAGATAATGGTCTATGCCCAGTTTCTGCCATACTATATTCCAGTTTTCCCAGCAGTTTTTATCAAATAGTGTATTCTTATCCCCAAAACTGGGGTCTTTGGGTTTATCAAACAATAGATTACTATACTCATTAATTACTGGATCTCGTGGGCCCAATCTATTCCATTGATCCACTACTCTATTCCTCAGCCAGTACCAAGTAGTTGTGATGACTGCTGCTGTATAATACAGATTAAAATCTGGCATAGCTAGTCCACCTTCCCTAGCATTTCTTTTCATTAAATCCCTTGATATTCTAGGCCGTTTGTTCTTCCAAATAAATTTTGTTACTATTTTGTCTAACTCTATAAAGTAATTTTTTGGTAAACTGATTGGTATGGCACTAAATATATCATTTAGTTTGGGTAAAATTGTCATTTTTATTATATTAGCTCGACCCAGCCACAAGCAATTGATATTTTTCCAATTAGTTAGATCTGATTTTATTTGTGTGAGAAATGTTTTGTAGTTGTGTCCTGGGTTTATTTTGGTAGGTAGATTCCCAAATATTTTATAATGTCTACAGGGACTTTAAATGGGATTTTTCTTTCTATCTCTTGCTGTTGAGTTTCATTAGAGATATACAGGAATGCCAAGGATTTATGTGGGTTTATTTTATATCCTGCAACTATGCCAAATTTATTTATTGTCCCAAGTAGTTTTTTACTTGATTCTCTAGGATTTTCTAAGTATATCATCATATCATCTGCAAAGAGTGATAGCTTGGTCTCTTCTTTGCCTAATTTGATTCCTTTGATTTCTTTTTCTTCTCTAATTGCTACTGCTAACATTTCTAGTACCAGACTGAATAAGAGAGGTGATAGTGGACACCCTCGTTTAAATCCTGATCTTATTGGAAATGCATCATTTATCCCCATTGCATAAAATACTTGCTGATGGTTTTAAATAGATGCTATCTACTATTTTAAGGAAGGCTCAATTTATTCCTATACTTTCTAGTGTTCTTAATAGGAATGGATGGGGCGGAGCCAAGATGGCAGAGTAGAAACAGCATGTCCAAGGCACTCTCCCTCCAGATTGCCTCCTATGTAAAAGGGGACTCTGAACAACTTCTGGAGCCCCAGCACTCACAGAATGACACAGAGAAGCTAACTTCCCACTGAGGACAGCCCAGCTGCCCTGCAGGAAGGACCAGTGCAGTGGTCTGGGAGCCAGCAGCCCAGTGCACAGCTGGTGGAGATCAGAGCCCAGGTCCGCCTGAGCCGTGGTTTTAGCCCCAGGGAGGCCAGGCGAGCAGATGGCTGGAGGGATCCCAGAACACCAGCAGCTGTGGCCTATTCCAGAATTATCAACACAGACACACCTAGGACAAAGTGAGATGTTAGTGCCCTATGGACTTTGGGACCAGTATTTGGGGAATGCGTCGGCTTCCTCCCCTGGGGCTAAAAGCCGCTGAGGAGACACGCCATTTTGTAGTTTTCAGTGGCAGCTCCAGCTCCTGGCCTGCAAACTGTAGGGAGATCCAGCAATCAGTCTTGGGGGGGTAATGGCTCTTGCTTTAACCTCCCTGGATCTGAATTGTGATCTGGGGGGGAAGTTGTGGGGTGAATATCCAGCCAGAAATGGAAGTTGTTCCCCCATACGTTCGGGACGGAAGCTCCCCTATCTGGTGGCAGAGTCATACTGTGGCAACAAGCCCAAAAGTCATGTAATTAAGCGGCAACATGCCAAGGCAAAGGAAACAAATTAAACAGAAAAATGCAACATTAGACTCCTATTTTGGGGGCAAAGAGGGTTGAAGCACAGAACAGGAGGAGAACTGTGAGTTCATAAATCCTGCTCCAAAAGCCCAAAAGGAAAATATGAGAGGGTTACAGGCCATAGAGGACCTTAAGAAGGACGTTAAAAATCAAATAAGAGAAATGGAGGAAAAAATAGGAAGAGAAATGAGAGGGATGCAGGAAAAGTATGAAATGAGGGTCAACAACCTGACTGAGGAAAACAACACCTTAAAAAATAGACTAACTCAAATGGCAAAGGAGTCCCAAAAGGGCAATGAGGAGAAGAATGCCTTAAAAAGCTGAATTTTCCAGATGGAAAAAGAATCTCCAAAGCTCAGTGAGGAGATTGATTCCTTCAGAGTTAGACTCAAGCAAATGGAAGCTAATGACTTTATGAGAAATCAAGATGCTATTAAGCAGATCCAAACAAATGAAAGAATATAAGGCAATGTGAAATATCTCATAGGAAAAACCACTGACCTAGAAAATATATCCAGGAGAGACAATTTAAAAATTATTGGAGTACCTGAAAGCCATGATCAAAGAAAGAACCCAGAAATCACCCTTCAAGAAATTCTCAAGGAAAATTTCCCTGATGTTTTAGATCCAGAGGGCAAAATAGAGGTTGAAAGAATCCACAGATCACCTCCTGAAAAATATCCCAAAAAGAAACCTCCCAGGAATATTATAGCCAGGTTCCAGAATCCCCAGATCAAGGAGAAAATACTACAAGCAGCCAGGAAGAAACAATTTCAATATTGTGGAAACACAATCAGAATAGCACAGGACCTGGCAGCTTCTACACTGAGGGATCAAAGGGCATGGGATATGATATTCTAGAGGGCAAAAGAGCTGGGAATGAACCCAAGGGTCACCTACCCAGCAAAACTGAGTATTTTGTTTCAGGAGAAAATATGGTCATTCAGTGCAATAGAGGACTTTCAAGCATTCTTGAGGAAAAAACCAGAGTTGAATAGAAAATTTGACATCTAGACACAAGAAGCAAGAGATGCCTGAGAAGGTAATCAGGGAAAAGAAATCAAAAGGAACTTATCAAAGTTGACCTATTTACATTCCTATATGGAAAAACAATAACTATGACTGATGAAACCTTTCTCAATATGAAAATAATGGAAGAAGGGTGTGTGGTCATATGAATACATATGTGAATGTGTGTATATATGTTTACAGTTATACATGGATAGAGGGCATAGGTTGAATTTGTTGGGAAGGGAGGATACTCAAGGGGTGAAATTATGAGGTGAGAGAGGAAAGTGGCAAGAGGAGATGGGGAGAGACAGGGTAGGGTAAACTATCTAATGTAGAAGAAGCAAGGGGAAGTGGATGCAAGGGAGGGGAAGAATAGGAAGGCAAAAAGGCAAAACCACATTCTCATTGAATTTGGTTCAGGGAGAGAATGACATACATACTAAATGGGATATCTCAACCTGAAGCAGAATAGGGGGAAGGGGAATGATAGGGGGGGTGATGGATGGGAGGACATTCTTGGGGGGAGGGGAGGTTGGAAGTACCCACTATAGCAGAGGGACAGGATCAAGTAGGGAATGGACCAGGTGGGGGGTGGGATGGGTGGGAGGGAATTATAAGCAGCCTTTTACAATGTATCTACTATGGTAACGTTTTGCATAGCTAGACATGTACAACATATACTGAATCACTTATCTTCCCAGAGGGAGTGGTTGACAAGTGAGGAAGGGAATGGATCTGAAATGTGAGGTCTCAAAGTTAAATGTTTCAAATATATAAAAATACTATTATTAATACTCTTTTGCTTGTAATTGGGATATAAGATGTGTAGGCATTGGGGCACAGAGAATCACCTTGCTCTAATGGAAAAGTCAAAGGGGGTATGGGAGAAGATATGGGAGAGAGCAGATTGGAGGAAGCGATATCTTGTGGGACTGCTATTCTGGGAGGGTGGGTAGGGGAATAATGGGGGGAAAATGATTGTAACTCAAAATCTGGCGGAAATGAATGATGTGAAACAGAAGTTAATAAAGTATTTGTTTAAAAAAAAAAAAAG